>JAQMYK010000014.1:16133353-16146358 GCA_030014345.1 Clarias buthupogon | reverse complement strand
TTATTTGTTTCCATTTGTTCTTTTTATTTCTCACTCTGCAGGGAGGCCACTTCGATCTGGCCGACCGGATGTTCCACAGTGTGCGGGAAGCTTGGCTCTCTGCCTCCAAACACAACATGGCCGACGTCAAGGAGCTCATCCCAGAGTTCTTCTACCTCCCCGAATTCCTGCTCAACTCCAATAACTTCGACTTGGGTAGCAAACTAACTTAGTCACAGTTCCTAAAGCTTGTTTTGGGTGTTCACAGAGGTTAACATGACATTGCGTGAATTGTTTTTGTGGCGATACAGGAAGTAAACAGAACGGCACTAAACTGGGAGATGTGATTTTACCTCCATGGGCCAAAGGAGATCCAAGAGAGTTCATCAGGGTCCACAGACAGGTTAGAAAACATTACTTCATCACACTTTTAAGGCTAGTACATAATACATCAACATAATTTACCTCAAATTGTACCACAATTATAAATTAAATTGGATCCTTCTATTTTCATGTATGTAAAGGCAGTAACAGTGATAAAAGAAATAGCTAGCTACTGTATATACATGAAACAGAAACATATACTGTACAGGTATTCCCCGACTTACGAACATTCGAGTTGGCGAATTTCCACAGATATGAACGGGCCGCGGTTCTACATTCATAGATGCGAACAAATCACGGAAGTAGCTCACGGGTATTGTACCAAAAATAGATACTGCAGTGCAGCAGATACTAATATTTACAATTATGTACAATATTTTCAGTGTGTAAGCGCATGTATAGATTGTCTAAAGTCCCATATTTTGTATGTGTGCGCTTGTGGGGTCGGCCTCACCGGTTTCATCTTGGTTTACGAGTACCGAGTATCACGTATCACGCATGCACTTCTTGTTTATCGCCGAGCGTCACATGATCACAACTGAGCCAATGTTTTTTCTCTCTCTTGCGCTGCGGAATTGTGGGTAATCGTCTCCCCTACTGGGTCTTAGTGCGCGTCTCTCACCGGTATAATCAACATCCGTGCACACATGTACTGTTTACTATAACACTGTGACTATGTGTGTGCATAAAACATATTTTATTTTGTGTTTGTAAGCGCGTGTGTACAGCAAATGTGTACAGCACGCGTGTACTGTTTCTTATAACACACGAGTGTTCGCGTGTGTAAAGCAAAAGAAAGTCTCAGAGAGGTTAAAGATCCATTTTCTCTCTCTCTCAGTATCAGCCTGTCATGTGTGTGCGCGCGTAATTTGTCAACGTGCCCCTTCACATACACACTCTCGTCTTTACTCCTCCTCTCCTCTTACTTTAGCTTCACACATAGACCAACACAAACACACAGCGCATGCGCACATAAACGGAAACACTTATCTGTCGGGAATTATTTTTACTTTTTTTTAAAGATAAAGTGCAGGTTAATTTGTTTTACTTTTACTTTATATTTTGTATTCATTATTTTTATGTATTTATTTTTTGGGCTGTAGAACGAATAATTTGAGTTTCCATTATTTCGTTTGGGAGAATTTGATTTACGAGTGTGTGTAATCCAAGGTTCCACTGTATATAATAAATTGTTTGTAAAATGTATTTAAATTGTTAATTTCAGATGAAAAAATGTATGTTTCTATCTTTACATCTTCTTGCCAGGCGTTAGAATGCGACTATGTCAGTGCCCACCTGCATGAATGGATCGACCTCATATTCGGCTACAAGCAGCAGGGCCCGCCAGCTGTAGAGGCTGTAAACGTATTCCACCATCTCTTCTACGAGGGCCAAGTGGACATCTACAACATCAACGACCCTCTGAAAGAGACAGCCACCATCGGCTTCATCAATAACTTCGGCCAGATCCCCAAACAGGTACCAAACTGATTCAAGTGCCCACACAAACCATGCCTGTACTTTCGTACTTAAATGCTAGTCATTAATATTCTGACATACCTCTAGGCGGAGCAGCTACACAGCATGTGTTTTGGTCACAGCATATTTTTTAAAAATGTTGATAAGACTTGTTTTGTGTCCTGGTAACAGCTCACAAAGCTAGCAGTAAAAACAGAGCTATAGAAAACAGTACTGGTATTAAACAGTATTGTTATTCAGCAAATATTTTAGTCTGCATACAGTGGATTTAATACTAAATACCTAATTGTCATGCAAGCTGCCTCATCCTTACCATAAGTAAATGAAATAAAAAAAAAAAACAATAAATCTTATCTTTTATTATTATTAATAACAGTAATTCAGCCTTAATGGCAAGGACTGCTGGGACTTACATTCAAATCGCACTGATTTGTATTAGTAGCAAGGGCTATTTGCATTAAGCAGATAATACAAAATAGTGTCTTTTTGTTTTGTTTGTATGTTGATTGATATGAACTAGCAGCAATACATGGACGGTACAGTACATACAGTAGAGATACAGAATGGTTTCATTTTAACCATATAACTCCAAACTTATTGACAGTTTTTTTTTTTTTTTTTTTTAATCCAAAAATAGTGACAGATTTATCACTGATTACTGATGTGCCATTACATATCTTTACAGTAACTGTATAACATATTAGCAACAGCACAGTTAAGTTGTACACACATGCTGTTTGTTATTTTGCTTGCTTATTTCTAAAGTGTGCATGTGTGCATTCCATCGCAGCTGTTTAAGAAGCCTCATCCCCCCAAGCGCGTACGCAGCAAGTCAAACGGCGAGATCCCTGGCATGGCAGCCTCCGTTAATTCCACTGCAGACAAGATCTTCTTTCACCATCTAGACAACCTAAGGCCTTCTCTCGCTCCTGTTAAAGGTAATGTGGAAAGTTCCAACCAGTAATCAGCGTTCCTGCAGAATTACCTCAGACGTTATTGAAAAAGTGGTTCATTAAAAATACAATGAAAAAGCATTGACAATGTCTAACAGTGAGTGAGAGCGAGAGATAATGAGAAGTTTATATTAAAGAAATATTTCTTATGCTAATGAGAATTTTCCAACCGAAACTCACCAGTTTATTTTCATTGGCTTTTAAGCTTTTATTTGTTTAAAAATGACATTCCTAATTGTATAGATAAAAATGTGTTTTGCAGAGCTGTTTTTTTTTTTTTTGTATTTGACTTAACGAGCTGTCTGTAAATACTCTCTTTTTCTGTCTCTCTCTATCTTATGTATGTGTATATGCATTGTGTGTTTCAGAGCTGAAGGAGCCTGTGGGTCAGATAGTATGCACTGATAAGGGCATTCTGGCTGTCGAGCAGAACAAAGTGTTAGTTCCTCCTGCCTGGAATAAAACATTTGCCTGGGGCTATGCAGACCTCAGCTGCCGACTGGCCAACTACGAGTCTGACAAGGTCAGCAATTTTTTCTACTCTGTAGTCCGTTAGTCCGCAGTGCAGAGTATATGGAAAATATTGATGTAAATTTTTGTGTTGAAAAATGTACACAGGCAATGGAAACACAAGGGGGCGTACTGTTGTAGGAAAACAGTCTAGGATGAGATGGTGTAATGCAGCCATAATATGAACGCAAACAGAAATCTTGCCAAGTAAAGATTAAATATTTGTTTAATTATTGTTAAATTCAGCATTGGTTCCTGTTTCACTTTCAGCAGTTATTAGACTGCATCACAAACATACTGTAGTGTTGACATAAATGTGGTTCTGCTGAACTCTGTGGTTTGGGACTCGGCCTAAATATTTGTCGTTTACTACCTGCTCACCAAGTTAGAGAACAAAAAGGTGCCTTTCCTGCTGCAATACCACTATGAGTGAATTTTTTATTTAACATCAGATCAGACACACCCTTAGTTTAGTTCAGAAATCTCCAAACTATGCATTATTATTTACATTTTTCTTTATATTCCTCAGGTATTTCAAATAACACCACTTTTCACAACCTGCCATAAATACTTGAATGTCTTTGCTTAAGCCATTGATTACTGCCCTCCAAATGAAGATAAAAATGTAATGAATTCAGTAATCAGATTCTGCGTTTCACTCTGAATCCAACAGTGCCCCCTAGTGTTTATATGTTAATTAAGATTATTTACTCATATCCTGAGCACATTATGCTGCAGTTGACTTTTTCTTTGTGATCTGGTTTGTAACTAATCTGCTTGATTTTCTTTTTTGCAGGCTGTGATTGTGTACGAGTGTCTGTCTGAATGGGCTCAGATCTTGTGTGCCATCTGTCCAAACCCCAAACTGGTAATTACTGGTGGCACAAGCACAGCTATCTGCGTTTGGGAGACGAGTCCTTCCAAAGAAAAGGCCAAGACGCTCACGCTCAAACAGGTGAAGGAACATGAGTTTTTACAACTTTATGTTGGAGATGCTTTGAATTAAAACATTAAGGGTAACTGGCTTTATTTTATTAAGAACAGTATTTATTTTTAAAAGAAATATACAGTAGATGCCACTCCTCAACCGATTTCTTCTTATTAAAAAAAAAAAAACATTAAAAACGAGAATAAATGTTTTACTATGACAGCCTGCAAAGTGCAGTTTTGATTGTTTATGTAAGAACTTCAGCAGCAATTTCTTTTCCCCGCTCATCTGTTCCAACCACTCAGCATTCAGCATCACCAGTACACTAATCAACAGCCTGATCATCTGTCATTATCTACACCTGTTTCTAACCAGTTCATGTCTTAAGTTATATGTTTTTTTTATGATTGAATGATTCATAGGTTCAAACAAAAAACATTCGAAAATGAGAGCCAAAAAAAGTCCTTAAAAATACAAGAAGGTCTGTCTCTTTGAAAGGAAAATATGGAGAGATTAGCAGTTTCTCAAGACTTTTGTATTGTGATTGATTAATTTTGGCTTAATTCAGTCCCTGAAAATGTTAATTAGGATGCATTGAATTGCTTTCCCATATGCAATGAAATGACTGCGACTTGTTTATCTCAGGCTTTGCTGGGACACACAGACGCAGTGACGTGCCTGACGGCGTCCTCTGCCTATCACATCATCGTGAGTGGCTCTCGGGACCGAACCTGCATCATCTGGGACTTGAACAAACTCTCGTTTGTCACACAGCTCAGAGGTCACCGTGCTCCAGTGTCTGCTCTTTGTATAAATGAGCTCACAGTAAGTCTGATCCAGCATTTTTAAGAACTTCTCTACTGTGCTAGACAATGCTAGTTTTTTAATAATTAATGACAACACAAATACAGATGTATTTTAAATTCCTAATCTTTTATTACACAGGGAGATATAGTGTCCTGTGCTGGTACATACATCCATGTATGGAGCATTAATGGCAACCCCATCGCTAGTGCCAACACATTCACCGGGCGCAGCCAGCAGATCCTGTGTTGCTGTGTATCAGAGATGAACGAATGGGACACACAGAACGTCATCATCACAGGCCACTCGGACGGTGTCGTCAGGGTAATCACCTTCAGTCATAACATGATTTGCTGTTATTCTTTCTCTGAACTCTGTTTTAGTGCGTTTGTCTAGAATACATGTGAAGATGACTTGAGACTTTACTAAATGGATTTTTTTTTTTTTTGTAGTTCTGGAGGATGGAATTCCTGCAAGTCCCAGAAACCCCTGCACCAGAGCCAGTCGAGCCTCCAGATGCTCCAGATTGCTGTGCAGAGGAAAAAATCGGTAATGCACACTGCGGTAGATTTGTTTGTAGTCAAATGACTCCGCCCCCGTCCTGTCTGCGAAAAGGAAGAAAAATCTCACCTTTAATAGTTGCACATAATTGCAATACAAACCTTGTCAGTGAACTATTTAAGCAAAGTGCAAATAAATAAGTAAATGTATAAATATATAAATATTTGTTAATTTGAATTGATGTAAAAATGTTCACTTAATCTTGATATTGATTCAAGGTCATATCGCCTGCCACTAGGGGTCGGTAACATGAAACATTGACATACAGTACTGTACCAGTCTAGAGTTTGGACAATTAATGTTTTATGGACTAATTCTATGTTTTTTGTTTAGTCATTTTATTTTCTACATTCTAGAACAATACTGGATATTTCAAAACTATGAAATAACACATATGGAATTAGGTAATTATGTAACAACAACAGTCAGTTATTTAAAGTTATTTTACGATACAGAGGTCAGCCTTTCTGGAATAGTTCTTGCATGAACATTATGGTCGAGTCCATTTGCAAAACCCATGATGAAACTATGATGCTCTCATACAGACCTTCCCAGGAAAGCAAAACTAAAACTAAACTCTGCTGCAGAGGAGAAGTTAATTTATAGTTACCAGCCTCGGAAATCACCAATTAACAAGCAGCACCTCAGATTAGAGCAGTTATGAAGGATTTACCGAGCATAAGTAGCTGATACATTTCAATATCCACTGTTTAAAGGAGATTATTGTATATTTTGGACGCCTTCAGCATTGTTTTATACAGTATTGTTGAAAGAAATATAAATCAGGAGAGATCATGGACTAAGAAAGTGTTTCTACTTTTGACTGGTACATACAGTGACATACAGTAGACTGATAATGTGTGAAATAAATTCATAAGAGATATCACAAGCACCATTAACCTCTTTTTTAATTATATTCCCAAACTATAAATGTTTTGTATTATATTTTAATACAAATATATAAGTATAAATTGCATAAATGTCTGATGGTTATGGCTACTCATCAAAGTGCAAAAAATGCTTTTATCAGAGATCAGCACAGGACAGTCTTCATGGTTATACCAGCAGTTCTCAGGTACAAATCCATGAGATTATATTCTGAGGCAAAGGTGTGAATAAATGCAGTGTTAACATGTACGCTGGTAATACATTCGAATGAACAACACGTGTGACAGACCAGTGTACATGCTTATCTCGAATGTTCTGCTATAGAGTTGACGTTATAAAGACAAATCCTGATGCATAAATTTCTGCTCTGATTACCAGTTTCAGTCTCCTTTAATCAACTAGTGTGTCTTTCAGACGGGCGGGAGGCTGCAGACGAGGACAGCAGCGAATCAGAGGCTGAGGAAGCCACCGTGAGTCAGGAGTGTAAAACACAGGCACCGAACAGTCAACCCGGAAGTGGCTCTCACAAGCCTTCACGCACCAGCTTGGAGGACTCGGGTCGCTGGTCTGACTCGCTCAGTGTCGATGAGAAGGACGGGTTTGTGTTCGTTAACTACTCGGAGGGCCAAGCCAGGCCTGCCAACCCACCCGCTAACAACCCCCACAACAACCCACAAGCTATGCCATCACAGCCCCTACAGCACGGCAACATAGAGCCACGGGCCTACAACAAACTCAGAGCAGGTATAAACATGAAGTTCATGTTAATACGATACATTTTTATTCTGCACACTTAAAACAGTGTGATGGTCATGGGGAGGAATTGAATATTTACTAGTTCTGAAAAAAAAAAAAACAATCAATAGAAAAGCCAGATACTTACAGTAACAAGTTTATGGGAAGTGGAAAAAGTCCTGTAAGCATATACTGTATCGTTAGCACTATAACTTTCACGTATAGGTTGTAAAATAAATGGTACAACATGGACTACTTACCAAAAACCTCATTACTTTAATGCATTTAATAAAAAAAAAAAAGAAAGGGAAAAAAAATCACAACAATTTCATCCAGCTACTTCCAGATTGGATTTGTAGTATTGCAGAGCAGCATTCTGTGAAGCGACAGATTTCATTATTTGTGGAGCTAGCATGTTTCACCCTTAACGGTTGTGGGTGTGAGGCTGGCAGATCTCATAGCTGAGCTCGTGTTGGTGTTTGTTTTATTTATTTCTTTTTTTCTTTGGCGCAGGCTACAGATGGGAGAGACAGCTGGTGTTCCGGAGTAAACTCACCATGCACACAGCTTTTGACCGCAAGGACAATGCTCAGCCAGCTGAAATCACAGCGCTCACCATCTCGAAGTAGGCTTTGTTTGTTTCTGAGTGTGTTAAAGATGTTTTTATGTTATTCTGTGGCTTCAGATCAATAACCTAGTATACTGGTGATGTCACATACAGTATAATTAACAGCAATGTTGACACATTTTTTTGTTTTGGTTTCCTTAAGTATAATCAGGCAACCACAGAAAAGACTACATTGTTTAGACAAGCATAATTAGTACATTTGTTGTGGAGTACTGTTGTTAACTTTTTATAAAGGTCATGTGGTGCAGATCTGATCACTGGTAACGGTCAAGTATTTAGACTTTTTTTTTGTTTGTTTTTTTTTTGCTGTTTTGTAATTATACGACGTTCTTGTTCTACCCTCAGGGACCACAGTAAGGTGGTGGTGGGCGATGGGCGTGGGCGCGTCTTCAGCTGGTCGGTGAGCGAGCAGCCGGGACGCTCTGCTGCCGATCACTGGGTGAAGGACGAGCAGGTGGAGGGATGTTCAGCATGTGCCGTGCGCTTCTCGCTCACTGAGAGACGCCACCACTGCAGGAACTGCGGTCAGCTCTTCTGTCAGAAGTAAGACACACCTCAGCTCGGTTTGCCTCTCATTTTGCATATAATGCCTAGGGGAAATATAGAATTGGCTGCTTGAGAGCAGGTTAGCAAAAAAAATAAGCCTCCGTACACCACCACACTGAATTTGAAAGATGTGAGATTAATTTAGTTTTAAAGTTCTTAGAAAATAAATTATCTTTAACACCTTATGTAGGTTTAATATTGAAAAACAAAAACTGACTCTCACCATGAATATAGACATAGAAGCTGGCATTGTGTTAGAAAAGAAAGATGTGAGCGAAGTCAGGTCTTTTATCCACTTGATTAGTCATGGAGTAAAGAGGGAACAGGCCACACCTGACCATGCAACGGCTTGTCAGACATTTCTTCCATTATTTATGTTCCATTGTGATCTTGTGGGGTGTGTGTATGAAAATGGCTGTAATTCCTGAATGGTTAATACCACGCTTTTGTTAAACTTTTTGAAATAAAGCTAAAAGTCAATGTGGTGTTGTACAGCCCCCCCCCAAAAAATTATCTTTGTCCCAAATTTATGGAACTTACCTACAGTACATAAGAGATTGTGATTGGATATTTACAGTATCAGGTGAACCATAATATGTCTCAGCTGGCAACAATTCTTTTAAACCCTACTGTATGTGATGCAGTGATCAGCTGATCGTTTATTAAGCAGCCATGTCAGAGGACAACAAGTAAGCAAGACAAGATTTATCCACAACAGAGTTCTGACATAAAAAGATGTTGTGATGTGCTGGAGAAGACTTTTGAGAGGGATTGGACTCCATTATCAATACAAGCTCTTGACCAAAAATTGATGCAACTTTGCCTGGAAATAAATGCTGTGGAGAGGTTGATTAAGACATTGAAAGCGGCATAATCAATGCTAAAGGTGGTACAGTTAAAAATATGAGCTCTATTTTGGCCCCAAAACAAAAAAAAGTGTTTGATGCCACTTCCCCCTTTTTCTTTTTTTTCCTTTTTTTTGTTTTTGCGGAATCTGTTACTTTGTGCTTAATCTATTATTACATGTGTCTAAGTACTCTTTTTTATGTTCTTGAACACTGTTCATATTTGAAAGACTTTAAATGAATTCCATGATGTTATTATTATGTGTGGTATGTTTGTAAACATCTCCAGACTGTATTAATTTGCAGCATGATCTAATTCCCTCTCTCTCTCCGGCTCTTGTAGGTGCAGTCGCTTTCAGTCGGAGATCAAGCGGTTGAAAATATCCTCTCCCGTTCGTGTGTGTCAGAACTGTTACTATAATCTGCAGCATGAGCGGGCCTCAGAGGAAGGGTCCAAAAACTAAAACCGTCACCCATCAATTCAGATACGTTCACTGACCCCCAACTTCCTACACAGAAGTTTATTACCACAAATCATGGACTAAAGCTAAAAACAAATCACTAATGCTCCTTCTTTCAGATCACTGGTAGTCTCATAGTCTCCCCCCCCCCCAGACATTAGCATTTTCCATAAAGTGCTAAACATTTTAGATTTTAGGGACAAAAACTTGAGCAAAACAAGATGAGGTTTGTTAAATATTGTAAATAGCAAAATGACCTTTTTAACTAGAACTGAAAAGTCGTTATTAAGAGAGAAAGAAGAAAATGTTTTGCCTGTAATATAGCATCATAACATACCACTCCTGACTTTAAACTACTAAAAAAAACTAAAGCAGTCGTGTGTAGTCGGTGTCATGAGGCACAGCATCCCAGCGGGTATAATATCGGGGACTGTGAATGTTAATAATAAATGTTTGTGGGTTGGTGTCTAGTTATGCAAATAATTTTGTTTACAATGTGTTAACGTCGACGTGTTGCCCACAGTATCACAGCCGTTGCCAGTTGTTCATAGAAATCATGTTTTTTTTTTTTCGTTTTCTTTTTTGTTCTTTTTTTGTTGTTGTTGTTGTCATTGCCAAATTGCCTTTAAAAACTTTTTTTAACATATTTATGAACAAAAGGTCATTTCACTATTTTTGAACCCCACACATGCCTTTATTAGCATTCCCAGCTATTTAATGTAATCTTAATTTCATAACATATCATGATATGATTATGTAAAATGCACATGTGGACCCTTCCACTCTTTCCCTATTGTATTTATGGACGTGAAGGTTAATGGGGGTAGTTACATGTGTTTAACTTTGTCTGTTGTTCACTACTAAATGTAATAGCTTTAATATATTTCTCTGACACTAATGCACCTCTGAGAAAATCACCTTTAAAAAAAAAAAATGGCATTTTAAATATCAACACCACCGACTTTTTTTTTTTTTTTTTAATGCCTATCCCATTTGCTTGATGTGTTTGAGGAAGAACTTGTGTGCCTCAATCTTGGAACATTTCAAGAAAGACTGTAGCAAAGAATTCAGTGTTTTATTTTTAGAAAGGGATGTAAAATTTTGTTTAAAAAACTGGAATTATGGTTTCTTAATTCATGAAACAATGATTTTTTTCTTTAGCATCTGTTGAATATTTTTAGTGCTACTGTGGGCAATACTGCATTGAAAGTGCTGCTTTGATAATTAGGAAGAGAAGTATTTTCTTTCTTCTTTTTTTTCCTTTTAAAACCTAGAAACAAATCACTTTAGAGCAAGAAATATTACATGTGCACATTTCCTTTATTCATATTCATCCCCATACTTGCCATACAGTTGAATCTGCACTCGATATAATACACAAGACTTATGATTACTGTAAATTAGTGTGCAATCGTAACATAAAAACTCAAAGGCCAGATCAAGGCGATATCAATTATTTTTCGCACCCTTACATGTACAAAACAAAAATATTAACGATAATGGTTTTATCAAATGCATTTTTATGTTGTATGCTGTCATTTTAAAGTGGTTTGTTCCTTTACAGCAGGATGAACTGTACAAAGTATTTATGCAATTATAATGTTTCCTTTTTTATGATTGATTATTGTACATTTTTCAGCAAGTTGGTTTACTTGTTGCATGTCTAACACAGCTGACTTTCTGTGTCAGTGCATTGTACATGTTCGGCATTATTACTTTTTTTTTCATAATTTCTATGGCATTATTAAATGATTTGATTATAAAGCCCTGAGAGATGTGTATAGAGTAGACTGATATGCTGAAACACTCTGGGTTGACTTTTGTACTTCATGTATGAAAATTAAGGCCTGATCAAAAAAAAAAAAAAAAAAATCAAAAACAAAAAAAAATGACAAATGGATTCCTTTTTTGGTGGTCTTGTGTTAGACTGCATTACTACAGTATCTGGTGTGCAATCTGTGGTAGCTGAATGTTCGTTGTGCACTTGTGTTTAAGTACAACTACATGCCTTCCTCCTTCCTTGTAGAATAATCCTGAACTGTACTGTTACTATAATGCAATAGATCTGGTACTCATATTTTTTAATTTAATTTCAATTAAATCCTCGCTGTTTACCACCAGTAGTGTTTTAATGTATTTTCGGTCATTCGTGAAATTAAATTTGGTCACCAACTTTGACAGTCCCATCAGAATTGGTAGACAAGATCTTACATTCTCATTTTTGGATGCACTCTTGAAGCAAAGAGTGCCTGGGTGGTCTATATTGAATCCCCAGTTCTGTATGCTTTAAGTTTGTTTTCCAGTGGTACATGGTACCTTTTACTTCTCTGACCCAATTTGTTACGGAGAACCAGAGAGAATTGTGAATGAAGTCTGAATTGATGGCCTGATTTAAAAAAAAAAAAAGGATGTGCTCTACCTGATCCAAAGGACAGGAACCATAACAGGTATTCTGATACAATCAGATAAGCAGCCATGACGATAATTCAAGAAATCACAAGGTATTCTGATACAATCAGATAAGCAGCCATGACGATAATTCAAGAAATCACATCAGTTATTTTCACTTTAGGGACACTTAAAGAATGCACTCATGAAACAAAGAGTTCCTCAAGGGTTATTTGGCTGGTTACAGATACTAGTTCTTCTAAGGAGTCACTGTAGTTATAGGGTTCTACATGCTTTAAGGGTTCCCTCAAAAGTACATTCCCAAAACTATGCCAGATGGTACATATTTTTGACTTGTTCAGGCTAAACAAGGACAACCAGAGATCACTGTGTATCAAAGTAATACAAACACGTTAGCTAGAGCTTTGCTTTACCTGAACCAAATCATCTGAAACAGAAAGGTCTGTGTAGTAACTGAATGTGAAAATAGCAACCTATTATTAGGGCCCAAGCATTATGACATCAGTCATATGAAGTCATAATGTGTGAAGGGCCCTGTTTTTCTAAGGATTAATATTATTATTAGGGTCAAAGCACTATGACATCGACACTATGATGACGTTGTTTGCATCTATATATGTTGTTGGTCTTTCGGCTGCGCCCAGCAAGGGGTCACCACAGCGGAATATCCAGTCCGCACAACAACTTGGCACAGGTTTTACGCCGGATGCCCGTCCTGACGCAACCATCCCATATTATCCGTGCTTGGGAACGGCACTGCATCCAGTGGCTGGGGGGTTTGGGCACTGGCTGGGATATATATATATATATATATATATATATATATATATATATTTATTAGAGCCCAAGCACTATAGGGTGCGCACAACCCTCTTGTTTACCTAAGGATTTTTTT
>JAQMYK010000014.1:16047534-16058175 GCA_030014345.1 Clarias buthupogon | reverse complement strand
TGCTTCGCCCCCCAACCCCCCCCCCCCCCCCTCCCTCCCATTGCCCCTCGGCTATCACTGAATTATACAGCATGTTTTAATAATCATGCTCATATGCGCTTATGAACACAATCATAATGTATTATCTTGTTAACTGACATGCATTAAAAACCCAAAACCAACTACAGCTGTATATGATTCATCAGTCGTGCATAAAGTGAGTAATTTACCATAATTGCCTGCTAAATTGGTTAATTATGCAAATGAGACAGTCAAGTGAATTGTAATGAAAAAAGAAATCCTCTGAATGCTTGGTGGTGGCAAAACTGAAGTCTGTAAAGGAGCAGAGACATACTCTTGATCAGGGGGCGTACCTCAGCACTGTCCCTATTGAAACACATTATCTATATATACATATATCTATCTGTCTATCTATCCATCTATCTATCTATCTATCTGTATGTGCGTGTATGTGTAAGAGTGCATACCACTCAAGTAGTCAAGCTCTGGAGGCTTGGCTTTGATCCTTATGTGAGAGAGAGAGCATGTTTCAGGATGGTTCAGTGCATGCTTTCATCTCGCCGCATTCGGGTTCTCGTTGTGACAGAACACCTCTTTTGCCTTTTAGAGACTGGGCACTGAGTAGAACTGAGTTTCAGGGTTAATCACAGTCACAGCCTACCCCGATGCCTTTTTTGGGGCTGGGTGATGTACATCTGATTGAATGTAAGCTATTTTACATTCCCTTTGTTTTTAAGACCTGCGGAACTGACTTGTACGTGTGGGTTTTTATTGTATCTTTTGTGATCTGGTTATGTATATTATGTAACGTTTATATAAATGTTATGATTTGATTTCATGTGGTTTCATAAATAATACACTCAGCTTTCAAGAGACTTTGAAGAAGTGTCGTTTGTACAGTGAGTGTGTAATATTTCACTTTATGCTCATTGTTAACTGAAGGCTAAGAAGGCTGAGAGTGGTTTTTTTTTAAAGGTGAGCTCAGCTCGATGTTCTTTTAGTTAAACCCCTAGTAAAAGCCAGGCAGGATGTGCAAGATAGCTTCCTTATAATAAAATAATCTTTATTTTTTAAGATATATAGTGATTTCTTTATCATAAAACAAATTGTAGTTAAAAAAATTTTTTGTGTAACATTATATATTATAGAGTCATTTCTTACTGAATGATGATTCCAAACCATCTATTTCCTTTTATTTGATGATCTCTGTCTTGGATATATGGACCCAGATTATAACAATAAAAGATAGATTAAAACAAAATCTTGTGCCGTTGTAATCCTGCAGAATTCAGGAACTGGTTATTGTGGAGCTTTAGTGGCTGTGGGCACCATGTCTTCCCCCTCCCATGTGCCCCTGCTCTTAAGACTCTATTCTTTTGTTCCTCTTCCCATTTAACAAGAGACAGAATGTGGATTCTTGAAGTGAGTCAGAGAAATGCCTTTGAAAAGCTTGCTAGAAAAGGCTCATCAAATGTAGGGAATGTTTAAGAGACGGATGGATCTACTGAATTTGTATTGCTTGTTAATGTTGAAAAGTTCACAAGAATCTAGCGCTGTGATTTATCTGCCTTTTTGTGCCGTGATAAAACAACAACAAAATAACCTGGACAGAGCTTTTGATGCCTCTCCTAAACTACCACACTGTCTTAGTATCAGTTCATGATAATTATCTCAGCAGGAACTTAAGTCACGCTACATCTTGTGATCTTTATATCTATATTGACAACATAATGATATTCAATGCTGGTGCTTCATGTGTTTCTAATATTTTAATATAAAAAAACTAAATGTAGTAACCAGGTTAATTGTTTATTTTTGTCATCATGTTATTGCATCGCACAATTTTCTATTTTTTTTTTTTTACCTGCTGCAACACGTACGTGATCCTTGAAAATTTGATGAATAACTTGTGGAAGAGACTCATCTATCTGTGGGAACTGTACACACGATCATTCACCGATCATGGCACCTGCACACTGAGAAATCTTTCTACCTTGATGGTATACAGTACAAGGTATGATTATAGAGATATAAAGGTAGTTTTACTATCATAACTCTGTTCTGTTATAAGCAAAAGTCCTGGTTTGACTTGAACGCCCCTTGTATTTAAACCCAGCAGGTGAACAAGATGTAAAATCCAGTTTTTTAATCTTCTAGAAATAATCAATGTTAGACAAGTACAACAAATTGTAGCTAGTTTGATGTTCCAACTGATTTTCCCTGACTTTCCAAGGGTCAAAATCAGTTCAGGTTACACCCAAACAATATCATGATTGTATTTTCTAAAACTGCATTTGGCTTTGCCAATTTAATTATTCTTTTGTCTTTTACTGTGTGACAGTGATGTGGTTTAATATGGTGCCATAAAACAAAGACTTCTTTGTATAACACACTAGTATTAAAGACAACCTTCCATTTGTGTATAAGTTTATTTGTTAATTTGTTAAGGCTATTAATTTATGACACAAATATAATTCAGCATTCTCAAAACAAGCTCTAAAAACATCAGTGCCTAAGGTTTCTTCTTAAAGCACCTTAACTGGGTCCAGAGGGATTAAACGGATAAAATGAAATGCTGTCTACCTCTAGGATCTAATTGATTGATTGAAAGGACTTTAGAGACCTAATAAATATGGGTCAATAATGGGAATCGCAATGTTTGTAATTAATTAAGAGGAGCATGTTAGCAACCTTCAGCAAGTGGCTTGAGTAATTAATTAACCATAATGACATATTAAAAAAGAAAGCACAAATCAAGATCATTTTTTTAAACATGAAAGCCAAAATGAATTGATGATGGATTTATCTATAGACATAAAGAATATATGTGTAACAACCACATATGCTCATGTTAATAAGTTTGATAGGGTTGGAAATCCCAGTACACAATTCGTTCATTAATCAAACCCTTACTAATAAGACACACTCATTGATTTTCCCCTTTTCATGTCACAAAGGGCTGAGGATTTTAATGGCCATCACTACTGTGCCTTCACTCAAGCATCTGCCAACACTCTACTCTAAATGATTAGAAAGAGGAGGGCTGACTTGATTATATCTGTCTGAGACTTGCTTCTGGTTATTGTCTGTCACTAACAGCAGAGCTAAGATTAGCTTTAGCGACCTAAGTCTGGCTACATAAAGCAGCAAAAGTGGATTTTAGATATTGTGAATGAAATAAGTTACAGATATAAATTAAGTAAATTCAAGCCCCAGATACAGTATGATCTATAATACATCCATATCATGTTCGGAAATGAAATGCAGAACTATTCTATTGGATTAGTTAGTACTTCCCCAGTTTTGTAAAAATGCTTAGGTTTGGTGCTTTCCAGCACAAATTAGGCCATTGGCCAATATGCAAATGACTAGATGGTTACTTAAACAACGATTTGGTTTGACTTGGTGGCATTGAATTGAAAAGCGTTACGACTGTTTTTAAGGTAAGAAACTGATCCATTTTTAAACCCTAAAAATGGATCAAAAACAGATGGGCTCAGCAGGTGGAGAGTTTGAACTCTGTACAGTTGAGAAACCTAAAATAAACTTATTATTGAATTCTTATGCCAGTACACTATTATGTGGCATTTGTGTATATGCACTTCCTTTCCTGTTCCTTTTCTCTACATTGCTGGATTTTCTGGCATAACACAATGTGTGTGCTATCACTGTCTACATTTCATACTGTATTTCACACTCAGAATTCCAGACTTGATAAATATAAAGGCAAGTATATAATATAAATAACAGTACATTTAGGCATTTGGCAGATGCTCTTATCCAGAGCGACTTACTTTTTTCGTCTCATTACACATCTGAGCAGTTGAGGGTTAAGGGCCTTGCTCAAGGGCCCAACAGTGGCAATTTGGTGGTTGTGGGGGTTTGAACCTGGGATCTTCCGAACCGTAGTCCAATGTCTTAACCACTGAGCTACCCCTGGCCCCAGTACTTACCTGGGTTATCAGTATAGTACTATAAAATTTGTAGAAAACTTTAAAATATATTAATATACAATCTAGTACATTTACTTATTTGGCTGATGCATAAAAACAAGTTAACTCACTCTTAATGATTTGAATGAATCAGTGCAAGCTAGTTGAGTTAGTTGTGGTCACTCAGATCTGACTTACAGATCAGAAGGTTATGTGTTTACATCCCAGCACAGCCAAACTGTCACTGCCATGATTAGCTTAATTATTTTTAAACTATGTATCACTACTTAATACTAGCAGGACTTTTTTGTAAATGTTTTTTTTCTGTAAACGTGACATGTCTGAATCATAACCATTCAGTTCTTGTATTGTGAACAGAATTGCAATTCTTTCTTAACATCCTGTAATCCTGCAAACAGCAAACATCCCTTGAGGTTACATGCATGCTGATTAGCTTTAGGACTTAACTGAGATGGTTTGGGGATAGACAGGTCAGTGCTTAAAATATACAATGTCAGTATAATGGCTGTATTATGTTTAAAAAATAAGGTAATATTTTTCTGGTAAAGACGCTGACAGCAAAATGTTTCTTACTATGACTTGTGTTCAAATTAGGAGTTTTGGTTTGCTGGACACAGAGAAATGTTCATGCACAGTATCTGGAGCAACCTGAGTTTTTCTTTGATTTTAGAGCCAGCAAGCACACATTATTTATAACATTTTAGTCAGAGAACAGATTTTGAATGCTTGTTTGAAAGGTCATCGATCCATTTCAGGTTAATGGGTTGCTCCTTATTGAAGTGAGTTGCATGACTGAAAATGTCTGTCTGGGAGCATCGCCAAGATTACTGCCATGTCAGTGAGCCTCACTTTACTATCAGGACTTCGGTATTGTATAGAAAAATCCGGCGAGTCTTTCATATCAAGGCAGCGATTTTGATCTATTGCAGTTTTATAAAAAACTTGAATGAGCTTTAATTACTTGATCAGCAGTGTAATTATACACAAAGTTCTGATTTGGCATGTGATACAATAGTGTCTTAATATGATGTAATTCCGACACAGCAAGAATAAGCACTGCATGCTTTTATTGCATAAAACGTTTAATATAACATAAGTACAATAATTGAAACTTGAATGTGAGATCTGTTTAGACTCAAGCAGGGTATAATGAAACAGAAGCTACGCATTCGAACGGAACAGAATGAAACATGGCTAATTAAACATTAGCTCCCTGGACACTGGTCCGCAGGTTTCCCAGGTCTCAGCAACATATCCACTTCAGTGATGTTCCAAAAGAGACACAAAAAGACCTAAATTTTCCCAAGAGTTTGGCATTAGAAAAAAATAGCCTTCTTTTTATATGTATTTGCATTGGAAACAAGTTCACCATAGTGCACACACATTTCTGATTTGTTGTTTCAAACCCATCTGGCATATATATTAAAAAAAACAGAACCATGACTGTGTCTCTCAAAAGACTCAAAGACTCAAAATCTCTCAAAGACCTTGTTTAGTGCCAGGCCACTGTATTTCTCAGTATTGTTAGTGCCAGGTCGTTTGCTAGAGAGTCAGCTTGAGGAAACCACTGTGCTCAGAATGACCTAGATAAGTGTTTATTGCTCCTCACGTCATATAGATTATATTTTAGAATTTTAGATCAAATCGAGCCCCTTTATATATTACCTACATGTATTTCTACTGCCGCTTCTCTTTCAGAATATAGGAGCAGATGATATGACTGCTTTTTCATTAATTGTTTTAGACCACATGCTGCTGGATTAGCAGGTTCATGCACTTAGTATTCATGCTGTGTTGGCCGTTCCTTTATTTAAGGCCCGGACTTTAATTAGCTAAATGAGCCCTGCTCTTCTGCATCGACATTAAAACGAGCGATGATGGTCATTCATTTCTGCGAAGACATCTGCTTACAGCGTAATGAATTCAATTGTTTTATTAGCATCATTTTTCTCGTAGCTCGGTCATTAAACGTTGCGTTTTTAAGGTCTCCAGTGATATGTAGTCCTGGGTGTGATGTGCTTGAGAGGGTGCTTTAAGTAATTATTGATGAACGCTATTCCCCCCTTCTTTCCAGTCCTTTCATTTAATCACTAAGCAGATGTTCTGCTGGAACAAAGTTAAATGTATTTACTTTATGCGTTTATGGTTTTAAACACTGTAAGTAAATCGTGGAGCTAAATGTTGACGAGAAACACAGTGGGAAAGATTTCACTCTCATCTTCACTAATGCAAACGCTAATATTGGCATGAAGATTTAAAAAAAATGTCATGCTGTCAGTTTTGTTTTTGCCAGGGTATTAGATCTACACCGATCAGCTGTAACATTATGCCCAGTATTGTGTATTATACATATTCTCTCTCTCTCTCTCACACACACACAAATAGAAAGCAATCTAGTCTTGGTCCAGATATACAGTAGAAGGTGAAAATTATGTCTAGATTAAACAGGATTTTAAAGACTATCGAGCTGCCTTAAATAAATTGAATAGATTCAAATTAAGAAAATAATATAATTTTTGACGTAACCTCCTTGCTTTTCAATACACATTGTTCTTCTGTCAACAAGCCTTCATATTCTCTCATTAAAAACTTTTTTAGGCTGAGCTGCGAGCCACAAATGCACCGCTGTCTTCAGTTCTTCATCAAAAGTGAATCTTCATTCTTGTAGGGCTGCTATCAGGGGACCAAATATGTGAAAGTCAATGAAGCAATGTCAGGACTATAGGGAGACTGCTTTAACACCTCAAAATAAAGTTTTTGCAGAGTGTCGACAGTGTGGGCAGAAGTCTGTTGATGTGCATTGCCATGCAAGATCACAACACCCTTGAATAGCAGTCCTCTGTGTTTAATCCAAAGCTCTTCAATTAGCATCTCAATGCAATAAGCACTGTTGATTGTTGAACCTTTTTTCCTGATAATGTTCCAATACTGTCCCTTTAGGAAACTTTCACCTTCCTTAGAGTACCGGTCCTAATTTTGTTTGCAGATATCCGAACACTTCTGTGGGGTGTTTTGGCACCAGGTACACCCTCAGACCATTAAAAAAAAAAAAAAAAAAAAAATCTGTGCATGCTGATCTTCTTTCGTGCAAATCACAATAGGGCATCCATATTTTTTCTCACACTGCAGTTACAAATTAACTGATGTAACACGTTCACACCTGCACAGCAGTGACTGGGGAGATGGTAGAGATAAGACAGAAGTTTTAATATACCCGCATAAATTTTAACCCATCCTCATACAGGGACATTCTGATCATTTTGATTCATACACATTCACATATCAGACAAACTTCCATAATTCTTATGATTGTGTAAAGCTGCTGTGCGACATTGACAATTGTTAAATGTTCTATACAAATAAAATTGAGTTGAATTGAATTCAGTTACATTTAAAGATAAAACACATGATAAGATTTTACATCTTTATTCTTGTTAAGCCTCTTCATTCTTCCTGTAGGACCTTCTTCTGTCATATGATATTGTCTTGTAAATAAGGAATGTAAGCATACCAGTGATTCAGATGTCAAGACGAAAGACAAATGTTTTTCTCACTGTTAAACCATATTATTTGCCATTGTGGAGTGATTTTGAGAATCATTTAGTGACATGACTAACTAATGTCCCGGAGAGATGCTGACCTACCTCAGTCAGAGTTTGACTAATGCAAATGTCAGTGGTTGGCATCCCAGCAACTTAATTATTACCAGCAAAGGACATAATGAAGCGTCCCTGCTCTTGGCAAGTTAAGCACGTTAAATGAAGACAAAGTTGGTTCAGGGTCCGAGAGAAACATTAAAACGCTGCCAAGTGGCAAAACGATTTGCTTGGTTACTGAAACAGAAAGACTTATGCATAGTTCACTTATTCATTTTTGTAAATGCTCCAGTAGGTTATATGGTCTAAAATGTCACTCATCTTAGAGGCAGTTTGACATTAAGCTTTGTTTTGAGTTGTCAGCAGTTTGTCATTCAAGTGATGGTAGAAACCAGACATGCAGTCAGGCTTTAGCACAGACCCGTCGTACAGTTTATTCCAGATTTAACTTTTTTTTTCTTTTTTTTCCCCCCCCATGCGCTTGGGAAATCAATATGATTAAAAAGCCTCAAAGTTTGGGATTTAAAGCAGCTTCTAATAAATTTGTTCTTTGTTTTGCGTCCATGCTCATACCAAAATGGAAGCAGTCACCGGACAAGAAGGCTAGAAGATAGGTGCTAATTAAAAAGTGCTAGTGAAATTGAAGTGAGGTTCTATCTCTTATTCAGTAGCATGTCCTATTCCACTATCGCACTGGAGAGCCACTATTTCCTCAACCTAATGTAACCTCAGAGGAATGGACAGGTTTTGAGATGTGTTAAGACAGAGGCGGCTCTGTGCCTGACATTATGTTAATATATTCCTGTGGAATAATAGCTCATTTGCAGGACCGCACACCAGAGGAAGTCAATGCAAAAGATTAGCGCAGAAGGCTAAAGGCCAGTGAGAGGAGATTAAAGGATTAATACTAATAACACCAAAAGCCAAACTGATTTTCTTTAGCAAGGTGCTTGTTTTTATCTGTTACAGACTGTGAAGACAGGCAATGTGTATGATGTTTCACTTAAAGAAATATTAAATGTCATACAGTATAGTATTCACATATTTCAATGATTGATCAAGTGATGAGAGGAAATACTTAAAATTATGATATTGCACAACAGAAACACACACTAAAACATAACATATTTGAAGCAGACGTCTTGTGCAATTCCAGATGTTTTGACATACAGCTATCAGCCAACACAGGACCACCTGCTGCTGTTAAATGACTCGATTTTCAGTCTAAATTAAATATTTCATCATCCAAGACTGTTATTGTCGATGACAGTTCCCCTTTCTTCCAAATACATAAACGATTTCATCTTCTTGTAAAAAAAAAAAAAAAAGCATCAAACCACAGGAGCTGCAACATGTTAATCAGCCATGATGGACAATTTGTCTGGCATTAGTGTATCATGATTTGATTGTTGACTGACCAGCTGCCTGAGGTTATTAGGCATGACTGGTATCCAATAGCAACCAAGTAGCCGTGCATGCTGGGAGGGCGGGATGGTGGAATTTTAATGAGTGCTTGTTGGCTTGGGAGGGAATGATTTCTCATCTTCTTTAGCCACCAGCTTAAGACAGACCTAATAATCAAACCCACTGGCCTTCTGTCATCTGCATGACAGTCTGGATTGTGATGAAATATATTCAGCATTCTTATTAGTAATATAGACTGAAGAATAGCATTAATACCTTATACAGCATTGTTGGGGAATTGGTCAGGAAGGGTTTACATATCATTTATAACAGCGGCTCTGACAATAGTCCCAGCTGTTAATTCAAATTAAAGCTTTATGTTAATGTTCTCCTTTTAGTATGTTTTTATTTCTTTAGTAACATCTCAGTTACAGGGATGTGTACCATAGATGCTATCTGTAATCTAAAGCGAACAGAAATGGATTTCAAATGTGCTGTTATTTCACGATGGAAAGAATGAAAACAGAAAAAAAGAAAATGTTGCTGTAGAGCAATGATCTCCTCAAAAAAGTTTCTTACCTTTAAAAAAAAATATATATATACTGTTTTATATTTAAAAAAAAAGCTGTAAACAGTAATTAGTGACACAAAGTCTATAATTAGTGTGACGAGGCTTTGCTTAAAATATAATCTCAGGTACTATTTGTCAGTTTTTATAAGGGAATTAGCTGCTTAGTTTTACTGAACATCTTTCAGAACCAGCCAGTGTCGTCCTGAGGACTTTGTCGCACCTGCTTCTTTCTTCATGCATGCAAAACCCTGAAGCTTCCTTTTTTTATTTGAAAAAAGATATAAAACATTAAAAAGCATGACATGTAATTCATTAATAACTAAAAAATTGTGAACATTCACAAATTGCTACAATATAAAAGGTATAAATCACTTTAGGAAACGCTGTTATTGGAAAATACTCCACTTTGGCATCAACACCATTTTTTCATGGATTATTTTCCTAAATTACTGCTTTAGAAATGACTGTGATGGTTTTGTAGTCTAAGCTTCAATGATTAAACCACAACAGAGATAGTATTTATACACTGTGTGGCAGTGCAATAGGAAGTCTCTATTCGTTTTAATTCTCCGGTGGCACGCATATTGATTCCCAGCATCTGTTGCTGGATTTTTGTTTCCCCTTGAGTGCTCAGCAATCAGTGCAGTTTTTTCTAGGTCAGCAGTCACTATCCATCACACTCGTTCATTTGATGTAATGTAACAGACTGGATTGCCATGGCAAAAAAAAAGAAATTATGCCAGTTTGCCTTTCCTTATAGCTTTCCTCAAAGGGACTCTGATGTAACGCGCAGGGATTTGTGTAGCACTGGGATGATTTCGGCTCAGTGGTGCATAGTCATGAAAAAAATCATATAAAATACAATACTGAAATGATTGACTGAGATTGACAAGTCTGTTTCATCTGTATGCACTGCGAAAAAAGGGAGGTAGCAATGAAAAATATCCTGAATACAGACAACTTCAACTATTTTGAAAGTGTTTATATTTTAGAAAGAAAAAAGCAAAATTAGCCAATGGAATAAGACTGTAATCATTAGTAAATACACTACCGTTCAAAAGTTTTAGAACACTTGCAAATTTCTTTGTTTTTGTTTAGTGATTTATTTTCTACATTC
>JAQMYK010000014.1:16012794-16026892 GCA_030014345.1 Clarias buthupogon | reverse complement strand
GTGAAAGCTGTATGCCAGGCTGAGCTTATAGCTACTAATACCCCAGCTCAGACTGCGACATATCTACAGTGACAGCTCATACGATAGGCAGAAGTGAGGGCGGCCGAAACATTGAAGCCGCATGAGGAGCGGCAGCAAGTTGACTTCATTCACTATTTAACTCTATTCCATAAATTGATAGGATAATGGTGAGTTGTAATTTTGCTACATTAAGGAAAAACAAAAACATGGATCCCTGGGGATCCCCTAGATCTTAATTTGAGAACCACTGCTTTATCTGGAAACTCCAAAAATATAGATCACCAAATACTGTGACTGAAGTAAATAAAGCAGTACTTCTCCGAATTTTAGGTCGTTATGGTAAAGGAAAAAAAAAAACCCTACGGAATTCACCTCTTATATAAATAGAATCACTTTCAGTTTCAGATCAATTCCTCTTCCCTAGATTGCTGAAGTGTGTATTTGGTGTAATTATCATCGGGAGCGGTCACGCGCCTACGCGGGGGAGCGCGCGTCTCTCGTGAACGACGCCCGCTCTGATTGGCTCGCGCTGGCTTGCGCGTCACGACGCTACTATCAAGGTCTATAGCGCGCGCGCTTTCGCTACACTCAGTCGGGCGCGAGAGCGGAGCGCGTGTGCAGTACAGTACTTAGGTCGGAGTTATTCATCCTGAAGACACGCAGATTGTGTGGATTTATCGCCGTTTCTTTGAGTTATTCTGTACATTTTTTCTTTTTACAAACAAAGAATAAACATCGAGTGCGTGCATGTCCAGCGGCTCGTGCTGCACTTTGTAACCGAGTTGGACTTCAGCCTAGAAGACTCTGTGGAGGTGAGATCACTGGATCGATTTCATGCGGCTTATGAGTGTGCGGGATAAGTTGGTTTTCAGTTCCTTAGGCATGTAAGAAATAAGTAATTAAACTTTTACAAGCACAGAGAGAGATGCTGTGTAACCTGTTGGGGTGCATGCATGTGTGTTTATTTCTTTTAAGATTTGCATTTAAGCATTTTAATTTAAACCACTGTGATGCAGCATAAACCTTTGTGCACTGGATCTTTAGTAATATTGAGAGAAAATATTCAGCCTTTTTTATGTCAAGATTTCAGGATTGTTTAGGCTGTTTCATATAAATTCTAATGCCTGGTTCAGTTTCAGCATGTGTGATGCTGAAGAAGGAGCAAATGCTCTCTTGTTTACCTGCTGCTGTGGTCTATTTTAACTTCTGTTCTACAGTAGGAGGATTCTTCTCACATTACAGGTTAAAAATGCTACCATTCCAAGTGTATGTATGTATGTATGTATGTGTGTATATATATATATATAATTATTATTATTTTTATTTTTTTTTACCTGAATGTGAAATGCCGTTGCATTTAACACTCCATTGCATGGGATTTGTGATTTCTAATAGACTAACCTAACATGAACCACTGAGATGTTAGACCCCCTGATGCGTATGTGCGAGGTCACTAGAAGGTTCTCAACACTCATCAGCACAAATTACGGGGGAAAAAAACAATGCTTGCCAAGACATTTCCCCCCAGCACGACACAGTTTAGTAGTAGTTTCTGTGAAATAAGATCTTCCCAGCGAGAAACACAAACCCTCACACCTGCCTAACGTGCTGGAACAGAAACTTAAACCTGACGAAGGACGTCGTTTGTCATCTTGAGCATTAAAAGAAAACACAGGGTGAACATCTGGAACAGACCCTTCGCAGTATCAATGCTGTGTTAATAGATTTATCGCTGCCATGGCTTGTTACATAAGTACTGTAATGGTATTGACTCTTCTACATCTTGTGGCAAACTGAGATTCCTCAGGGTTAAAGGACTGTAAACAAGGAGGAGCTCTGTTTGCTTAGTTCCTTCTGAGTTCCTTTTCAGCACCAGCTTTGGCACAGCTGGTTCCAGAGCAATGTGGGAATGATTTTTTTTTTTTTTTTCTGTCACCAAGGTCATTTTGTTTGTCCTGATTTGTGACCCTAGCTAAACCTCTCATTCAGTTCTTAACATCTCGTGGCCTGGGCAAGGGTCTAGAAACCGTCTAGAGCTTACCGTATATTGAGCAAGCATGTACTGTACCGCATCTTAAGAGGGAAATTTGAGAACCAGCTGTGTTTGTGTGGATTATTTTTTTTTTAAATATCATCCTGATATTAATCTGCTGATGTGTGTGTTGAAAAAAGATTAATATAGCCCAATAACATTTCCAGGCACGTATAAGGAAGTGTTCGTTTCCATGTTGTTATGAGTTCCCTCTTTGAAAAGAAAGTCCCGTATGATGTCTCTCATCACATGAAACACAATCAGCATGTGACTTTGAAATAAATTTCCAGATTTGAAACTGGAGTCTTTAAACTACTGTATATAGAAGTTATGGTTACAACCGAAAGCGCTGTGACCTAATACTTGTGGGTTTTTTTATTTTGGTTTGTAATCAGCCACCCACAATGAAACATGAAGCTATCAGCAAAGAGCCCAGGCTCATCTTCACTGGAGAAACAAGCCATGACCGCGAGTACTTGCACCTGCGACTGAAGAGCAAACACAGTCAGCTGGCCTGCTAGTCATTAGCTCCTGCTTTGTTTTACGCTTTTATAGGATTAGCTTGTATGGCAGCTGACACTTCTTGTGAGTCTGGAAAAAAAAGGCCTGTTCTAGCAAGGACTGCTTGTCTTTCCAAACTGTGATGTTGTCTCGGTGAGCTGCGAAGAGATGCATGAGAGATCTTACATGTTGCCCACTGGGATGTCATCAGTGGGCCAAGGAATGGGCGTGCCAATATGTGAAAAAGCAATTACAATTGAAGCATCTAATTTTTAATTTTACTTTGATGCATGATGCTTTTGTTGGCTAAAAGCAATATTGCATTAAAAAAAATTGACTGTCAATTTGTTTGAAATGATGGCATCTTTGTTTCTTGACAGTAGTATCCACTACTTAATGGTATTCACTACTTTAATAGCAATGTTCACATGTTGACAGTCTAATAATTGAATAATAATCCTACTTATGTGTTAATTTCTTTAAAAAAATAATAATTATACTCAGATTAAACGGAGTAATCTATATACATTTTTATTGAATTTTCTGTAAAATAAGAATATTTGTCAAGATTTCAATGACAGGGTTTCTTTTGAGTCTGGAGTTCATACTGTATTTGTGGCTTTGTTTCACAACCGTCATAAGAAAATTTGGGAAACACTTTCCATTAATGTTAGCTATGTGCAACATTGTCAGCATTTAACTTTGTTGTTGCTGTGGTAACATTGACTCACTCCTTACAAACAGCTAAATTTTGTTAGGGTTGCATGAACACTTCTAAAAATCAGTTTTAAGGTACATAAAAATAAAAAAATATAAATACAAAAAAATTATAATAATTCGCCCAAGTCTCAGGCTCTTCATGTCCTTGACGTGGGATTGCTGAACACATGCTGCAACAGATGCATGTGGGGGCACAGCTCTGACTTTTATCACCCATTTTAATGCAAATCTCTGTTGTGTTATGAAATAGGCAAGGAGAGGGGTGTGTAGATAAAACGTATGGCAGCCCCCTCTTCCCTGCACACCCGTGTCTAACCCTGGCACTCTTACGCCTGGAGCTAAATGCGGGCCTGAATAGGCAGGCGTCCATTGGAGCTGGCTATTATTTGCAGGTCCCTGGGCGCCTTGTGCTTCGACTGAGAAGTCTCTTTATCGAGAGGCCCGCGTGTCCTCCCAAGGCTACGCACCATCTCTAGGAAACTGAGATCTCATCCTGGAACGTTAGAGATCGAGTTGACATTAGGCTAATCCAGTACACAAACTTCTTTGACTTTGGAAGCGCCTGAGGTGGTGAAAGGTTGCACAGAGCCTACAGGACAAGTATGTGGAATGAATCACTTGATTTCTTAGTTAGCTAGCAGCTTACACGTTTTCATGGTGCGTGATGTTTTCAGAAGCGTTCGCACTCATAGGTCAACGTGTTTATCTTCTCTCAGTGAAAAAGGTTCTCTGTGTTGAGCTGCGCTGAGCGGCCATGTGAATCAAGAGCGAATTAAATGCTTATTTTGTTCCACGGCAACTGTACGAGACAACAGTGCACACAGTTTTGTTGTGCTATTATGGTGTGAGTGACTGAAGGAATGAGCGAAAGAGAGATCATGTGCATTCAGAATGCTCCAGCGTGGATATTAAGGGGGAAAAAAGAAAAGGTGTTTGCAGAACTAGATTAATCATACAGGATGTATCCCCATGAGTGCCCTTCCAAAAGAAGAGTAATTTTCCACTCAACTTCCCATAATGATTTCAGGGACCTTGGGTTCCATGCGAAGGTAAACAAAATCTTGACTGTGATTCCTCAGAATGTGGACTAATTATATCCTGTCTGGCCTTCAACAGGACAAAATGCCTCAAACACCACCCTTTCCAGCTATGTTTGGGTCCAATGGCTACAACAACAACCTCTACCAGACAAAAGAGGAGGACTACAGCGGCTTATATTACCATGACAACAACCTGGTGTCAGGGTCTCTGGAGGCCCTCATTCAACACTTAGTCCCCACCGTGACTTACTATCCTGATGTGAGGACTGGTTTATCTCTTACATACACAACATAGCATTAACTATACAGTCAACAGTCACATCTAGCCTAATCGTTATCATTCTGTTAGCCTATTTCTGTGTCAATATATAACAAAAGTAGATTGTTCAAAGTGCTAAACAAATAAAATAAAATTTTTGTACAGCTTAATTAACGCTATCCTGTTTTAATCTGCAGAGGACGTACATCTTCACGTTTTTGCTCAGTTCCCGTCTTTTCATTCATCCACACAAGCTCATGTGTAAAGTCTGCCACTTGTGTACAGACCAACAGAAGCTCAGTGATCCTTCGGCAGATAAGGTAACAAACTACTGTGATAACAATAACCCCCTCAATCACACTAGATTTCATGCAGAACAGAACTTGTGCCTGTTTTTAATTGCATAATGACATATTTTGGGGTCTCTCTTTTTTTTTCCAGACGAGAATCAGAAAACTTGCTCCCAAGATCCTGCAGTTGCTAACAGAGTGGACCGAGACGTTTCCTTACGATTTCCGGGATGAGCGGATGATGAGGAGTCTAAAAGAATTAACACTTCGATTGATCACTGGAGATGAGGTGAGTGTGTCTTAAAAAAAAAAAAACAACAACAAAAAAAATGCACCAACACAAACTTCTGTTCCAGCTATGGAGAAAACTTTAGCAACAAAAGTTAACAGTCTGTTCCTCAAAACCCCAACACATTCCCTAAAAAAAGCAATAAACTTCTGGAGGTTCCAACACGTGGGGTGAAGTGGGAGCCACTTCTTGGGGGAGGGTAGAGATTTCTCCAGATCCAAAGCAGTTTGTCGTGTCTGACAAGAAGAGAGCGGGAGAGAAGAAGAAAGCTCTATTGTGTGGCTGCTTTTGTCTCCTCTGGTGCTCCTCCACATGCCGCATTCAAATAGTTCAGTTAAAGCTGACTTGAATGTCACCGCTTTAGCATTTATTTTCTTTCTATAAAAAAAAAAACAGCATATTGTTAGTAAACTTCACATAAAGTGCATTTGAAATGTAGCACGCTATCAAGAGTTTCTGCATTGCGGTTTACTTCTTGGTGTTTCATGAATTTATTTATTTATGCAACATGAATTAGGTTGAAATTGGCCGTGCCGACCAGTCTTTTTTGATTTCCGTGTTTAGGCGAACAGTTCCCATCTACAACAAGAAAACCCGATTTTGCAGGAAGATATTAAAAGAAAATTGATTTAGGAAAACCATCTGGTCTCATGCTGCTTCTTGGTAGGGAATTACTTAGCAGCAGGAGGCTATTTAGGTTAGATTATTAAAGAAAAGCAAGACAATCCCAGGAGCTCAGTCAATTAACATTTTACTCTCCCATGGTGTTTCTAATACACTGATGTGTTGTTGTTCGAGTGGCCTTTTTCATCAGCTGCACCTACGAAAAATCAATGTTAAAAACATACTAAAGGACACTTTGGCAGCATTTGTTGCATTTACTAGATCTGTATAATTTGATTGACAGTGCGGTAGGAATGCGTTGTGATGTCATTAAACCAGTTCAGCGACTGGTATTATTATAAGCAGCATTATTTTTAACCTTCAAGGAGCCAGGAGTTTGACGCAAGTGCAGTCGATGCTGCAGTTTCCACTTGTAGTTCATACGTTTTTCCTTCATCTATACCTACTTACTTGTCCCGATACAGCCAGTTGTGAGCAAGAGCTCATCATTGTACTGCAGATCTTGGATGTTGGCTAGATTGAGCCTAGAATAAACACTGTAACATCTGTCTCCAGACCACAGTTCGTTCTTTAGCGTCTCGGTGTGCTGAGACTGTTATTACGGATGTGGTCATCTATATAGGGAAGCCAGAGCCCAGTGTAACCCAGCTCTGTGATTTGTGCCTGACCGGTGGCTTCAGTTCACCTTTTTTCACAGGCCGTGTTTACGCCGGAGCACAGCAGGTCGTATCACGAGGTCAGCTGTCGCATATGCCGACTTCGAGCGAGGAGACTGCACAGAAGTGGCTCTTTCTACAACGAGCGAGAAATTCCCTGCTGCTTCAAAATGTCAGCCAGTTATCTTCATGAATTGTTTCTGAAAATAACCACCACTTGCTCTTTTTTTTGTGGTGATGCCAGAAGCTTTCCCATATGGTGGCTCCTGAAGAAGCACCCTTTTTGATCTCCTGCAAATTGGCCTCATCTGAGCAGAAGGAACTCTTTTACTTTTAAAGGAAAAATATATTTTCTTAAGGAATTATTTACTCCTCGTATCAGATTAAACCGATTAGCATAATATTTTGGATCTTGTTATGCATGGACCTCAGGGAATTCAGGAATTCAGGTTTCTTTAGCCCAAAGCTGCTTATTACATCCTCTAGGCTGTGAGGCCACAAAGAACCAACAGTCTGTCATTACCAGATCGTCGTTAGATTGAAGGACTGTCTTCAATTTCCCATCTGTCTTCACAGAGCTTCACAGAAATCTAGCCAGCTGTATTTCACCTCGGGTCCAAAACAAGAGACATTTTGACAACCAAACTTTAGATTTCAGATTACAACACAGCACGTTTACAGTTTATTTACAGAAAAAAGAAGCACATCCGCTATGTGTAGCACTGACTAGATGGAATAGACAGACAGTTCTCTTGCTACACTCAGGGTAATGTGTTACCACTGCTCCATGCTAGTTATACAACTGCGTGTTCTGAACCGTGTCAAGCTTTTGTTATAAGATTACAGGACCTAAGGGACAGGGTTACGGCAGGAAATGGGTAGCCTGCCAGTTCTATTAGAAGGTTTCTGAGAGGATATCTCTGGACAACACTGCTCTTGCATAATAGTGCAGGAAGTCTTTATGTAACTGTTCGTCCAAGTCAGCAGTACTTTCGTTCTTTGAACTGCCTGACCAAGTGAAAAATTAAATGCTTGAACAGACAAATGAAATGCAAAAAAAAAAATTATAATTTAATTGTTTTCATTTTACAACCTGAAGATCCCATATGCTTTGTGCCACCATCGCTGCTAATGTTGCATCATCCAATGCTTTTTCAACAAGATTATTTTAATGTTTCTAGTCATCATTCTTATCTCTGCAGGCCATATCCTCTTATATTTTACTGGTTCATCATTATTCTGTAATGGCCAGCACTAAAAAGTAGCCTTGTTGTAAATCTTGGTGCGAGCTCAGCTCTAATTTTGCCCTCTCTCGTTTGGGTGTCTCTAGGTCTACAGGAAAGCAGTGCAGCAGATGACACAAACCCTGATCCGTAAACTCACTACACAAAGTCAGTACGAAGAAAACTTGTCCAGGATCAACTCCACAGTGCCAGACAGACTAACGGTTTTGAAAACCAAGCCTCAGTCTATCCAGAGAGACATCCTGACCATCTGTAGTGACACATTCACTCTGGCTCAACAGCTAACACATATCGAGATGGTGAGCATTCATGCGATATCCTATTGCCTGGTCTAACAATAATACCTACATTACGTAAACGCGCCTTCATTAACTTCATCTTCCATTTACTTTTCCAGGAACGACTGAGTTACATAGGACCAGAAGAATTTGTCCGGGCGTTTATTCAGAAAGACACACTCGACAATGAACAGGTAACATCACCGTTCAAGCAGTTTGTATGGGAAGCTTTTTTTTTTTTTTTTTTTTTGGATTTCTCTCCAGAGTCCCAGAAAACAAATACCAAACTCGAACAAATCAATGCGGCTAATATTTGCACAACCCTGAGGCGATACTGTGACTTTTCACTCACAGCAAACTGAGAACTTTCACCATCCATTTACTTTGCCTGGGTTTTTTTTTCTCCCCTGACCATATCCTAGTCTCTCATGGAACTCCCATCGCAAGGTCAGCTCAGACCCACCATGTTGTCAGAAAATTCTTGCATTCAGCTGCTAAGCAACAGGCAGTGGAATGACGCATTGGCGCGCTTTTGCTTCCATGGAGTTAGCCGTCTCTTTCAAGTGTTCGCGTCTCAGACATGCCTCCATGAGACTGTCTATCGAAAAGAGACGGCAGGCTGGGCCGCCCTTTGTGTTGGGAATAGCATGGTCAATGCAGAGGAATGCAAGGAATGAGCATGAGAAAAGAAAGTAGAAAAACTCACACCCAAGAAAATGCAGCACAAGCGTTTAGCCTGTGTGTAGGGCGAGAGTCATGGCCCACAGAGGATGGCAAGTTATTTTCTCTTTAATGGAGTGAGGCTCCAGTGTTATATGCCATTAGGTATCTTTTGTAAGTCTCTGGGGTTTTATGCATTCATTTATAAATAACTTGCACTGCAATGACCGTTTATATCTGCTTTAATGTACATTTTGAGGCAGAAGTGGATCGATTGCATCACACTTTTTTTAGGGTAATTTACCAGAACAACACACTGTTGTTTTATTTCCTGCATATTACACTTATTACAGTTATTAAGGTATGGTATTATTTTTAAAGTCTGCCTGCGTGTCTGAATCTAGCTTATCTAAGGCTGTGAAAAATCTCTTTTGCAGAATAGTTTTACTGATCGCAAGAAGGCAAGCAATCTGGAGGCGTATGTGGAGTGGTTCAACAGGCTGAGCTACCTGGTAGCCACCGAGATCTGCATGGTGAGTTCGCATTCTCTCCGTGCCCTTCAATTACTTACGCAAATTAACCCACGAGGCCTTTCATAATGAGAGATAATTACAAAGTACAACAACGTCAAAGTGGCTATATGATTTACAGTTAGAATTTTTTTCCCTAACCCCAGGGAAGGGTTGTCCTTTGTTGGCGTGCCTTATTATTAGTAAACAAGACGTAGTCCTGGTTTTCCGTGGTGATGCTGCGTCCTTGCATTTACAACTTGCATGACAAATATTGCTTTCCTTTGTTTCCCGTGCAGCCTGTGAAGAAAAAGCACCGAGCTCGCGTCATCGAGTTCTTCATCGACGTGGCACGGGAATGCTTCAATATCGGCAACTTCAACTCTCTCATGGCCATCATTTGTGAGTGCTTTCAATAGTTTTTTTTTTTTTGTTCTGCTATGGTAGAAAACCTTGTGTTGCCTCCAGCTCTAGTTAAGTTTTTGTTCAGCTTGATCATTCACTTTCTAATCTTTAATACTACCTATGATTAAAATGTAAGAATGGTAAATGTTTGGGGGGGGGGAACAAGCAATCATTTTTTAAAAGAATTTTGAAATTACTGTCATTCTGCATGAACATTATTGCTTTTCTTGGCATAATGAAATGTTGCAAGGAGAAATTACACTGGTGAGTCAGCATAAAGAAGGGCTCTCTTTCCAGCAGTTCTACTGTATGGTAGCAGCGATAAAACGCACCATTGCTAGGTCAGTGACAGATTAGTGTTTGGTATAAAAAAGCAGCTGCTTGGTTGGAGCCAGGGATCTGCACGCAGATGGTCAGCACTGACCATCTCCATAGATGAGAGAGAGAAAGATAGGAGGAGGAGTGAAACCAGCTGTCCTTTTCTAGGACTTTCCCTAGAGGCAAACCAATAGGCCAGTAGTCTTGTACAAGTGTTCTCCCTAGAGAGAAAGAGAGAGAGAGAGATCACATATTAGCGTCGGCAGCCGAGAACAAAACAGTCATGATAAAGGTTTACTGCGCGGAGGGTAAACTATTGTCCTGGTTGAATGGGCCATGAGCACGTGTCTTGGCATGAGGCTAGGACATTATTCTCACCATTTTCAAAGACAGTAGACAGAGGAGGGCGATGGGAGAGATCTCTACTCATCACCTGTCATCAGTATAAATGGACTTCTTTTGTCTTTCTTGACTTAAAAAAAAAATGGCTGCTTTAAAAAATATCTCTAATGAGATAATCAGTGTTCTGAGAATAAAAATGTTTTTTTTTTTTCAGATACATACCTGAAATAGTACTTGTAATTCTTTAGTTCCACTTCTCCTGCCTGTTCAAAATCTAGAACCAAACCATAACACCATCTGCTCTCAGAGTCACTCACTCATCAGATAAAGACTGTGCTGAATGACTTTTGCTTTTATCATGACTAGACGGATCAGTGCAGTACAGATCGAACAGATAGTCTCACTAGTGCGATGACCTCATCGCTCTAGTCTTGCTGATCTCTCCCAGTTATAGCTTGTCTCAGTAATAAATACTAACCAGACTTTTAGGGGGAAGTGATGCACCCACTAATGCTATTGTTCCTGTGGATTAAAAGCTGCAAAATTGCAGCTGTGTCAGGAACTGGGACTTGGGTGTTGTCTCGTTCTGACCTGATATATGTGTGTGTGTTTCTGTCTCCTCTACAGCTGGCATGAATATGACTCCAGTATCGCGGCTAAAAAAGACCTGGGCCAAAGTGAAAACAGCCAAGTTTGACATTTTGGAGGTTAGTATTTCATTTCTTTCTCATATTAAGATATTTATGTATGATCTTGAGTCATCATAGGCGTGAGATATGAATGTGTAGGAGCAAGAGTGGGAATAACAAGAGTGAATCACTACACTTTCTAACACTCCAAACACACATTATCAGTGCTGTCCAAGTGACTCATTCATGCATGGTGCTCAGTCTACGACAATATGTAGACCCATTCATCCCAAGTAAATATCCTTTCCGCTCAGAGGTTCGCCTTTAATTGGGCTTGAAAATATTTTTAAAACAATGGAACAATTAATTTTACCTCAACAAATGATTATCAGGATTTGCTTTACCTTTACAGTCAATGAGCTGAATAATTGACTTTTATAAAGTAAACATACACCCATCCCCATTTTCTAAACCTCCACAGTCACACGGTTCTTCCCAGATTTCAGGACTTCGGCATTTCAGTGTGTAAATACAGTTTTGTAAGAAGTCTTCAGGGGGTTTTCTGTCTACGCACTCTCGGTGCTCCATCACTCCATGATATATTTTCCCCTCTAGCAGACAGGAGCTAGTAAAGCAATGTTCTCTTTTTCCTCACACACTCTGAGAGGGAGATCTGAGAGTTTGAAGATTAAAGGGTTTAAGGTGGCTCTTTGTCTTCCCTGTCAAAACCTAGAATGTTAAACCTGCAGGCATCGTCCTTAAGTGGACGTTTGAAGAAATCCAGCCATGTTGGACAGGGATTGTTTTGGTTTCACACTCATCATTTCTATAACACTTAGAGATTTTGGCCAAATGTTAACTTTATACAAGATGGCGCTGATAACCATGTTCCCGTGGAAGAACGCTCCTGAGCATGCATCACTTATTTTCTCAGTGAAAGGAAATTAGTAAGAACATTTGTTGGGATGGTTTGGGAAAGAAGTTCCTCAGGTCATTGCTGCGGAAACACAATCCTAATGTTTACTTTCTTTCCGTAGCACCAGATGGACCCATCCAGCAACTTCTACAACTACAGAACAGCGCTACGTGGTGCCACACAAAGATCTATAACTGCGCATACCAGCAGAGAAAAGGTAAGCCTGCTGTCAGTCAAGAATATTCTTGCTGCACAAGTATTTCTTGTTGCCTAAGCCTGACTCTTCACTTTTGTTCTTCTGGGCCTTGCCATGCAAATAGTTAGACGTCTTGTTTTGCATGTGTTTTTCAAACTGTTTTTGACATGTCAGATATCTTGAGCGTACAGTCAGTAAACAGCAACGTGTTTGTGGTACTAAGAGAAAATTACACTGTTTATAATGACATGGATGAAGATCATATCAAATAAAATCGTAGCCAAAAATGAGGACCACATTGGCAAAGATGTGAACTGAGGTCATTTTCTTTCACTGGGCATTATCACTTCTATCAAGCGCTCTCAGTGTTCTCGCCAAACTGCGTGTGCTCTTAGCTTTGCCCAAAAACATTATGTAACAAAGCTCCCTCAAAGGGCACACGGTGGAAGGACTGAGCCATAAATGGGTCAGAATTTTCTGGGTGAGACGTCACAGTGGACGTGCTGCCTTTTCTTTAAAACATTCTGTTCTCTGGAACAACGTGGAAGGCGGCCAGTTCCAAGAGCCGATGTTGACCCGGGACGACTTGCTCCAGACTGCCCTCGGCTATGTACAGTTCAGCGGACGTGCTGCGTTTCATCATTTAGACACAAACACTGACCATCTTTGTCACATTTTTGACTCATTCTCTGATGAGACACATCATGTTGATGATGATGGCCCTTTGTGAATATGGTGTGGGAAGAAGCTGTATTTTCTGTGTTCATGAGACAGAATGTTCCCAAGAAGCCATGGAATGTTCAGCTCTCCTACTCTCTTCATTGGGTGGGGGTGTTTGTTGACAGACTTTCCTCCTCACACTGGTGGCAACCCTGCAACCTTGTTTTGCCCGAATCAGATCTGTTTTGTATTTGGAGACGCACAGGAACCTAAGCAAATTGTGTTGTGTCTTCTATTAAAAGGCTGCAGACTATAAACAACTTATAGAAATGTTAAATCTGTATTTAAGCACATGGAATAAATGTAGATACACAGCTTGCCCTACTCGATTTTTGCATGTCCTGTAGTTCAGTGACTTTTTGTCCTTCTGTTTATTTCTATCAATTAAGAAGACCCAGTGGGCCAAAGTCATCTGGGTCTAGTGGTATTATTTACTAAGCCGGTCTTCAGATTATTCTAAGTTTGACTCATCTTACATACTTATAGTACTTCCTCAACAATAAAAAAAACAAACCTATCGCCATTATAGTCATGGTGAACGAAAACTACAAACAAATGTGTATTGGAAGTTATATATTTATAGCTTTAACACAGCTAACTCAAACCCTTGTATGTCATGCAAAATTTTATTTTTTTTTGCCCGTTGCTCGGGTTGATGGTGATGACGTAAATATTCTCTAAAACCCTTTAGAGTCAGTAATTATCGCTCCCTAATGTATAGCCTCACCATAATGAAAATTTTATGAAGGCTTACTTGTCCTGTCAATACTTTTAAAGACAAAATTCTGCTTTAACATTTCTGTTTTGCGTGACAGTGGTGGGTGGCTGTTCTTGTTTTTCTTTATGTATGAGCTTTTAAACACACAACTGCATTATGCATTTCGCTGCAAGGGATTTCAGCTCAGGTGTTGCGTGACAGCCGAGCTCGTGTTTCCTTTACAAGGTCTCTGCCGTCTTCGATGAGTCACTGTAATTGCACGCTAGAGTCGTAGAAACAGGTGTACTTTGATACACTGCTTTAGAGATAACTAAACTACGAGACGGCGGAATTATTCACCTGCATCTTATATTTGAAGACCAAACATTACCTTGTATGTTCATGCATATGACTGAACTCTAGTAACTACAACAACAACCTTTAAATCTGTTTTTTTTTTCATGACATGATTGTATTATTCCCCTTTTTCAGATTGTCATTCCATTCTTCAGCCTCTTGATCAAGGACATCATCATCCTCAATGAAGGATGTGCAAACCGGCTCCCAAATGGAGACGTCAATTTTGAGGTAAGCTTTTTAAACAGTATTTTTTTTTTAATGAAAGGAAGTGGAAACTGCTATTGTCCATTTCCATAACTGTTGAGGAAACTGTTGGCTAATCATAGCAACGGCCACATCCAAACACAGGCCGTTGCGGCACACACACACACACACACACACACACACACACA
>JAQMYK010000014.1:15974164-15990221 GCA_030014345.1 Clarias buthupogon | reverse complement strand
AATAGTTCTCAAGAGTTCTCAAGACTTTTGGGCTCTTATTTTCAGTCCAGTCCCTGTACCTGACCAGTTTCAGAGAACCTTGTGCAGATGATGAAAAATGCCCAGGCTGGTTATTAGTATACTAGTGATGCTGAATGTGGAGTGGCTGGAACAAGTTGTTACATAAACAATCAATTTTTAAATGGAACCTTTAGGCACTTTGCAGACTGTCACAGTAAAACATTTGTTTCCATTTCATTTATTTAATCTATATAATTTAATTTGATTTAATATGAAGAAATGAGGGGTGGCTTAAGACTTTTGCTTTACATATACACACATATACAGTTGCAGTCAGATGTGTACCTGCACTCATCATAATTATAAATGTCATGGCGATATTGGACTTTCAGTGATTTTTGTACTGGACTGTACTGTGAATGATTGGTTTTCTATGATTTATTGACTCCAGATGGTAGGATTTGTTTGATAGCACTCATTGGATTGACCAACACACAGTAAGATGTATGTAAATAGAGGTTTTAGGGGGTGTAGCCATTTTGGTAAGGTCTAGAAGAAGATCTAAGCTGTCACCCTCTCTTGAGGTGACAATTGATGGTTAGGAACAGGACTGATATGTACTAGAAGCTATGGTACTGGAACATCAGTTTCATTGTTTACAATCAAGTGAGTTTTGCATCGCCATGGATCTAACTAAAGATGGGAGCTGACCGAATGGACAAAGAAGCCTTCTGAAGGAAGGTTTCTGGTTTTGACCAAAGATATGTTTAGAGAAGTAAAGGTCAGTTATTCAACTGCAAGAACCCTGTAAAGCATGGTGGTGGTAGCATCATGCTTTAGGGCTTTTTTTTGCTGCTAGTGGAACAGTTACATTACACATAAAGGAGGACTAATTCTGAATTCTTCAGCATAGCTTTAAATAATCATCTAGACAGTTGATACTTAGGGGAAATTCTACAGGACCCCTAAACACACAAAAAAGATGGCTGAGAAATGAAGGAAACAGGCTTAATTTAAGCTTAAAGGAGAAGCTTGCTAAGGTATATTCAACCAAATATCATGTGTGCTTTATGCATATTTGGACCTTGTAGAGGTCTAGATGTATGTTGTACAGTCATTCTGCACCAGAAAGAGCCCAGTACAAAGAAATCATTTCAAGCCTAATATTGCCATGACATTCATGTACACGTTAAGTGTTTGAAAACCTCTGACTGCAACTGTAAATATAAACATATTTTAGTTTTCTACAAACCTATTTATATCAGAAATAACTTCATTGTGTATCTCTGAGTGAACGATTGCATCCTTCCTGTATTCTCCTTTGAGAATATCTCTGCAGGAGCATGGCAGCACTGACTCACTGGGAAATCAATAGCTAAATAAGATCTTCCTTGTATTTCCTCATCAGGAGTATTATGACAAAGGTGACTATGTCATCCGGGAGGGAGAGGAAGGAAACACGTTCTACATCATTGCCAATGGAAAGGTAAGAGCATCACTGAACACATAGGATATTATTTGGGATTTGGGATGATATCAAAAGATTGTGCGTAATTTCTGCCTCGTTGCTGTTTGGCCAATCCTGATATTTTGGTCCTTTAGCGGATCTGGTTTCTTTTCCCAAAATAGGACCCCAAAGCTGGGGTTTCTTCTCTGGTCACTTTCCCTCAACACTACTATGTTGGGGCTATAGGGGAAATGTGTGTCCATTTCTGTGGGAGGTCGAACATGTTGAGATAAATCAGTAACCTGACACTGCAGGGGTTAAGAGACGGAGGTCTCCTCTGGGAAGTAACAGGAACTGTTTATCATGAGCTACCCGGTCATGTATCCCCTGATGGGCCCCCACTATAGCTGCAACTCTGACTGCATTGGCGAAGACAGATGTTTTTTTTCTGAGAGCGATTTAAGTGCCGGAAATGATGCTTCTCGTCAGCCTGTCGCCACTCTGTCCAAGACGGTGTGTTGGGAATAAGCCCATTAGTGTTAGCCACCAAAAAGCTGCCTACTAGGTCAAGAGGGTCAGCTGTAGATCATTTTACAAGAGGAATTGTGGATCTAATCATGGATTGAGAGGAGAGACCCGGAAGAGAAAAGTGGCTTTGAAATAAATTTGATATCTGATGAGAGAGACATTGGTTAAGAACTGTATGATCCTGGGTTTTGTGTTAGACGTTGTTTTGAATGTTGGATTAAAAATGAAAAAAAAAAATGAAAAAAAAAACAACTTTCATTAAATGATGATCTACAGCTTTCTAGATGGTTCTCTCCTCACAGATGGTTGTGGTCACATAATGGAAGAACTGCATTCCACTGGGATTCATTAATTTGCATTAATGGGTCACGATTCATCACCTATGTTTGGTGAATCAGCATAAATGATGGAGTTAGCAATATGTTCTCCATATGTCATATTTGAATGCAATGTGATTCTGTTCAGATTAAAGTAACCCAAAGCACTAAGGATCACAAGGAGCCCCAGGTCATCAATACTTTAAAGAAAGGTGATTACTTTGGAGAAAAGGCCCTTATCAGGTAACCTTTTTCTCATTTTAATCTTGTGTCTCATGACCTTAACTGATATTAGCTGCTGATAGCAGTTTGCATTCATGATTAATGATTGATAAAAGTAATTTCTTCCTTCTAGTTAAGCCAGAATAAGATTCCAAACTATCCACCTGGTCTTATTAGAATTACAGCATGATGTAATTTCCTCCTTTTTACAGTGATGATGCCAGGTCAGCGAATATCATAGCAGATGAAGATGGTGTTGAATGCCTCGTTATTGACAGAGAGTAAGAACACACCGCATTTACTCTTTTTACTAATGCATAGGTTGACTTTGTTCACTAATTACTTTTTTTATTCTTTTCCCAGAACATTCAGTCAAACTGTTGGCACCTTTGATGAACTTAAGAAGTATCTTCAAGGCTATGTTGAGACATTAGCCCGTGATGACAAGAAGAGAAATGCAAAGTAAGTGGTGCACAAGTAAGCATGTGTTTTAAAATACCAGACATTTGCATGGATATCTGTATGAGGCAATAATTAGCAAAAGATAAAAAAGCAGGTTTTGTCCAAAATTTTGTTTTACATCGGTACAAACATTCAGTCTTTTGATGTGTCGTTTCATCACACTGTGAATGGCACTTTTTCATATATATGGCTTAGTGGTTAGCACTAGGAATCAAACCCACACCCGCACTCCAGGGTGTGGGTTTGATTCCTACTTTGGGGTCTGTGTGCATAGAGTTTGCATGTTCTCCCCGTGCTTGGTGGGATTCCTCTGGGTACTCCAGTTTCCTCGCATAATCCAAAGACATGCAGATTAGGCTAACTGGTGTTCCCAAATTCCCAATAATTACATTGATCACCAGTGGCCCCCATGGTCCCTAGTTGGACAACAGCGCTTTCCAGAAGGATTTAGACAGAATTTATTTTCTGTGTGGGATTTTCTCCAGATGTCAAACCATAATTATGTACAGTATATGAATAAAATAATGAATAAAGAACAAACAGGCTTAGTGCATATTAGTGAAGATAAAGTATGGGCTGGGTATAGCGAAACAGAACATTGAGAATGCACTGCCGTTTGATGTCAAAATGCCCAAGCCCTACTACTTATTGACAAATTTTTCTGCTGCTCTGTTTCTGCAGGCTGTCGGGAAGCAGTACTCCCAGCTCTCCCTTGTCCACTGATCAGGTGCAGCTCAAGGAGAAAGATTTTACTTCTTCTATTTCCTTTAGGAACCTTGAGATCATCGCTACACTAGGAGTAGGGGGATTTGGTAGGGTTGAATTGGTAAGCATTTGTGTTTCATGTATAATTTTAGTTGATCAACTAATTTAAATTTACCCATGGTCTCCAGGGGGTTCTCCCACCTGATGCTCAGTCTTGCTGTGATTATATTCTTAATTTAGGTTCAGGCTTGTATTTAAGTAACAGTCACATGATAGCATCAAGAGATGGAAATAGGTGTTGAGTAACTACTGATTTCTTTAGAGGAAACATAATACTACACACCGCTCCCATAATTCAATTTGAGTTTTAAAAAAGGGCATAGATAACAACTGTTGAAGTGTGTATGCATTTTTTTGGGCCCGTCTGTATAAAGAAATTTTAAACCATAATAGAAAGACAGTGACATTTATTTGAATGTATCCCTTTCACAAGGTTAAAGTGAAGAACGATAATGTGACTTTCGCGCTGAAGTGTATTAAGAAGCGTCACATAGTGGACAACAGACAGGAGGAACACATTCACTCAGAGAGGAGAATTCTGAGTGAGACCTGCTCACCTTTTATTGTCAAGTATGTCAAAGTAGTCTGCACTTATAATTCATCATAGTTACTTATTAATTTTAACAGAATAAAGCCCTGAAAATGAGAGCTTTCTGCAGTTGTGTGTTCAACAAAAATACAATGTACTAACAGTCAGAAGTGTATTAGTGAATAATACAGTTTGCTCTAAGGAGTGGTTTAAATTAGGCTATAAGATTTATATAAGATTATAAGATGGTTTATATTTTGGGAAATAGTTTCAATTAAATTTGTTAGAAAATATATTGTGGGCAGGTACAAACAAAAGAAAAAAACATTTTCACACACATGAGTAATGAAATTAAGGAGAATTGAATTAATTGAATTTACTGATAGGGTTGGAAATTTTGCATATGTTTCTTAACAGATGAATATTTGAATATAGTTGAATATTTTAACAATAAATTATGTTTACATATAATTAATAGCAATAAGATGCACATTTATAAAATTCCAATAAAAAACAATAAAAGTACTGCTCTTGTCTATGTTCTCATTTAAAATGAGGCTGCTAAAAATACAATGTTCAATATTGTGCACTTCCTGAACTGCATTTGTGCCCTCTTGTGGTTCTTATACAAGTTCTTAAATATGTGCAAGGAGAAACATTATGCAAAACGAACATTATGTGTTAGTACATTCTAAACAGCAATTGATGGATTAATGATTAAATTATAACATAATTTTAAAATACCTTTCCCCCCTGTTTTTCCATTGTTTAAGTGGAGCTTAAACTTATGGTTTAGATATATGCCCTCTGCATTTAAATGTGAAAATAATTAGAGATTTAAACATTTAAAGCACTAAATACAGATACAGATAGTGGCATTGTGCTCTGCCACTAATGTATAATATTCATATACATTAATGGACATTCATTCTGATGGAACAGAACAACACGTAGGCACTGTTTGTCTAATGTCCAAAATAATGTGTGCAAAAGGGACACATTGCATACACAAATAGTATTCATGCTGTGGATGATTTACAAAGAATAATTGAGTGAATTATGTCCAAAATATGAATAATATGTAATAATATAAACAATACATAAATAAACATTATGTAAATTAGGTTGTTGCATTAAGCATTTGTTTGTAATAGCTAAGGCTTTTATGTTCTCTAGCATGTTAGCGAGTAGAAGGATATTAATAAATATAGTCTTATAAGTTTTCCTACTGTCCTCATTAGATTACAATAAACCAAAAAAAAGATTATTCAGCCTGTTTATAGATATATTTAGCTATTTTGAAGCTTTTAATTTTCTTATCCTATTTGCTAAGTTCGATCATTTCAGTTGTAGAAAGAAACAAAATGATTTTTGATAAATATAAAGATTAAAAATATTAAAATGTGTCTAAAATAATCTAATCTTATATTTGGTTTTATTGTAATCTTATATAAAAAATGGTGAATAAATTGCACTAGATTTATGATATGTTTACTTGCTAAGATTTATTTTTTTCATGGTGCTTGCCTTTTAGCAAGTACAAACACAAAAGCATGGATAACATGCTATTATGCTAATGCGATTATCGCGCTTGCATGTTTTTATATCCCCAAGCATTTAGTTAATTGAGAGCACAGTCGTTTTCATGATTTAGAAGTGAGTAGTCTAACTGAAGATTTTCATATGTTTTCCTGTGTAGATATTTTAATGCATCTATATAATGTAATTCAAATTCTTACGATCTTTTCCTTCTAGAATGTACCGTACATTTAAAGACAGTAAGTTTGTGTACATGTTGCTGGAGGCGTGTCTGGGCGGAGAGGTCTGGAGTCTGCTGAGAGACAGGTTAGCTTGAATATAAGCAACCAATGTAAAGATCTTTTCCTCTTTCACTTTTACTGACTCTTCGTTTCACTGATATTTTCAGGGGAAGCTTTGACGAGAACACTGCCAAATTCTGTGTTGGTTGTGTGACTGAAGCATTTGAATACCTCCACAAAAAAGGAATCATTTACAGGGACCTGAAGCCTGAGAACCTCATGTTGGACTCAGACGGATATGTAAAACTGGTAGGCAAAGTTAATGAGCAGCTAATGGTTTCAAGTTGATATGAGGCTAATTAGCATTATGGACACTGCAAAGTTTAATCTGGTCAATTTCCTCTCTAAGGTTGATTTTGGTTTTGCAAAGAAGATCAAGTGTGGCCAGAAGACATGGACGTTCTGTGGGACTCCTGAGTATGTCGCACCCGAGATCATTCTGAATAAAGGCCATGGGCTCAGTGTAGACTTTTGGTCTTTGGGAATCCTAATCTTTGAGCTTCTGACTGGGAGGTTTGTACCAACCAAATATCCCACTGGCTCATTTATTAATGACTGAAAATGAAATTATCTGCTTTGAGGAGCCACAAAATGTATTTGGATGTGATTAAGTTACCAAGTAACCGAGCCTCAAAAGAAATGATTTTCCTGTCTATGAAAGAAAAACTGAATAATTGCAAAAAGGAATTGTAAATTAAAAAAAAAAAAAAAGACGAAAACATATATCACAAACTTTATATTGTCATATTTCACAAACAAATCATGCTTTTTGCCAAAATATAAATTCCATTGATGAACTGAGGGGGAAAAATTACACCACTAAATATATGGTTTTGTGCTTGTCATATAGATATATAACTTAAGGAGTGTTGTTATATGTACTGTATGTTATTCACCCATTTTAAAACAAGTGTTTTAAGTATTTGGATTATATTCAATTCCTGACATTTAAATTTTTACATTGTAAACCTGATTTTATATTATATATACTTGTATTAATTTGTTTACTGGAGGTCTTACCATTTCCAATGTAGAAATAAGCACAGTGGTTACCATTGGCCTCCACAGTCACTAGTTAGCTACATAGGGTCCTAGATGGATGGATCGATTATTATGTTTGCACTCTGTGACGGATGACAAAGGAATGTGTGGGACATAAAATGTAGAAAAACATAGAATATTTTAGGTCCCTTCCAATACATTATGCATATACGTATGTGAGTACTGAGGATGGTTCCACTTAGAAACTTTGAAGAAAAATTGGAATTGCATTTAATACAAATTCTTTCACTATGATGGCATATGACTCTTCTCAGTGCTTCTTTCTCATGTCATTTGAGGAAGTTTGTATTTGCCATCATCAAATAATGGGTTGATAATTAGGGATACATTAATGAACTATATATTTAATACATTTTAAGCTGACTGCATCTAAATATGGATCATGGCATCAAATATTGTTTTTCTCAATTGCGATTTTGATAGGCTTAAGGGGAGTGGTAGCTTAGGCGGCTAAATCTCTAGGTTGTTGATTTGGGGATCTGAGGGTCTGGGTTTGAGCCCTGCCATCAATGGGTTGCCACACCCCATATTACCTAGCCACTTCATGCAGTTCTCGTCCTATGTCCGGATAATATGAGAGGGTTGAGTCAGGAAGGGCATCCAGCATAAAACAGTCCCTTGATGGGATAATCTTTATCTAATAAAAATTTTTTTATTGTAAAAAATACAATAAAATAATAATAACAACATACTTTATTTATATTGCACCATTAATACATTTAAAAAGATACAAAAAGTTTATTTTTACAGTCTTAAAATAAAGTGTAAAAACCAAGAAATAAATCTTTCTTTTTTTCTTTTTTTATCCTCCTCCTCCTCCTACTAATAATAACATAGTGAGTAAAATAATAACTACTAATAATAACATTAGTGAGTACAAGGGTACTATAATAATGTATATATTCATATAAAAAGTTACATTAATAATGTTTTGGGCAAAAGCATTCCCAACCTGGTGCACCATCTATTTGTAAGGTAATCTAGACATTCTTTTGAAGAATATTTTTTTCTCTGTATCATTACAAATCACACAATGCATATGAAAGAGACTGAACATGAATTTATATAACTCTTTATCCAATCTTTTCCCAATCACAGCCCTCCCTTCACTGGCTCAGATCAGATGATCACATACACTTTTATTTTGAAAGGCATGGAGAAAATGGACTTCCCAAAGAAGATTACAAAAAGGCCTGGAGATCTCATTCGAAAGCTCTGCAAGTAAGATCTCAAAGTGTCAGGACGATATTAACTACATACAGTAGCTGTGCATCCTATTGAATTGGAAGATTGTAAGTTTGAATCCAATGATGCCACAACCATCCAGTAATCCAAAGGAGCACTCCTCCGACTGTGTTGATGGGAATTCACAAAAGACCAAATTTTTTAGATGTTACAACATATTTTTCACACCAATAATTACTATAAAAATGTGTTTAAGAAATAAACAGATTTTTATTTACCTTTATTATTTTTTTTGCTTTATAGGCAGAATCCTTCTGAGCGTCTTGGGAATATGAAGAATGGAATAATAGATATCAAGAAGCACAGGTGAAGGAAAATGCACAAACATACTGTACACACAAACACAACCCCACTGACAGGTGTGTTTATTGTGGAGTTCTCTAAGAATGTGTGTTACTTCCTGACCTCTCCAGGCAGACTTGATTTAGACAGTAATTAAAGAGTCTGGAGTTGAAGAGTAAGCTAGGATCTGCTGCTCATTTCTAGTGCTTTGTGTTGGCCATGCTCAGTGTTCAACATAAAGATTAGAAATGTTAAGAAAGCTGTGAGTTGAGATAAACACAACCTGCAATTTTTATTCCTTATGGTTGCCTTTTTATATTATACTCTGCAACACAGTAAAATTATAAGAGAGATAACCAGTGTCTTTAGAAATCTAAAAATGTGTGTCCCCTTTGTCATGTCATTATTGTAAATTCAAGGTGCTTCACTGAGGATTTCTAATCCAATTGGTGCATAAAGCCAAGCAGATGGATCTTGATCTCAGTGGCAATCTGCGGCTTGATCTGATTTTCCGCACACAGCCCCAGGCGTAGCGGATGGTCCTCTAATAGTCAAGAAAAATATCTTCTCTTCCCCTCTCAGTTCAGACAGGATCCTGGACAGACGTACACATATTTCATTATGCATTGTTTGTTATTAGAAACACTAACTCTGCATGCAATCAGTGTTAAGGATGTAAAGTCACGCCGAGGACAGGTCAGGAAGTGTAATGTGGTATTAATATATGCTGTGTTCGTTTGCTATGCAGGTGGTTTACTGGCTTTAGCTGGAGTGGGCTGAAGGAGAGGACTTTAACATCACCACTGAAAAGAGAGGTAAGAGAAGATAAGGCTTGCTGATTTGAGTGACACGGATGACTGTGCTGTTCAGGTACTTACGGTCAGAAGAGCAATTAGCAAATAATATCTAAATGACTCCTCTTATAATTTCGTTAGATTTTACTGCATCTGAATATATTGAAATACCTTGCATTTGTCTTAATCTTTAATATACAAATAAATAACATTAATACCACATAACATTAACATATTAACATTGATTATCAATAAAGTAAAGTGAACAGGTGACAGGATCACGGGCACCCAAAGCTCATTTATGCCTGTGGAAAGCAAAGGCCAACCCGTCTGGTCCGATCCTACAGAAAAGCCAATAGCAAAACTTGCTGGGAAAAGGTCAATGCCGACACAGCCTCCAAACTCCCCAGATCCTAAACTGATTAAGCATCCATGAGACGAACCAGACAAACAAATACAATTCACAGAGGCCCCACCCTACAACCAACAGTACACAAAGGACTTGATGCCAGCATCCTGGTGCCAGAAATCACAACATACCCTTAGAGGTCTTGTGGAGTCATGCCCTGAGGGGAACCTGTACAATATTGGGATTAATGTTTTGCATTGCAATGTTATGACTGATTGGTGTATACAGTATACTGAATGTAAGTTTAGGGGCAATATATGAATTTGGAAATAGACATTATATGCTCTCATGCTCCTGCTCACATGTCCATTTAAATCTGAGCCCAGGGAATGTGAGAGGGCGGTATTTTCCATTACTAACAATCTTTTTGTATATGCTTTATGTAAGATTATAATAACTTTGCATTACTGATCAGGGACAGTAATGTATGATGGGATTGTGAAGCTGAAGCTGATAATTCTCCAAAAATCAGAAATTGTATTTTTTTTCATATCACAGCCCAATAATTCCCCAGTGATTACTCACTCACTAATTTTCTCATTCACTCATCGTCTATACCACTTAATCCTGTATTCAGGGTCGCAGGGGCCCTCTAGCCTATCCCAAATGACTTAGGGCATGAGGCATAGTACACCCTGGACAGGGTGCCAATCCATCTCAGGGCACACACACACACACTCACACACTCACACACTCATTCATACACTACGGGCAATTTGGGAACACCAGTTAGCCCAATCTGCATGTCTTTGGGACTGTGGGAGGAAAACGGAGTACCCGGAGGAAACCCACCAAGCATGCAAACTCCATGCACACAGACCCAGAGGCAGGAATCCGAACCCAGACCCTGGAGGTGCAAGGCGACAGTGCTAACCACTAAGCGACCTTGACGTACAACATTAACATATTTAATCAATTTACAAATATATGTACTGTTGTGGTACATCCATACAGCATGGTAGCTCCTGTTGCTATAAACAGTTTTTCCTACTCCAGCTCCCCTTTTCTTTATTTGTTACTGAGATAATACAAAACCCATTGTCCTGAAGATTTTTTTAATAAACCCCCAACTGTTTCAAAGTGCTGACCCTGGACAGTTCCTCCAAAAAAAAAATGTTAACTAAACATCTCCAGAAAGAAAACATCACAATTGCCAAATCATGTTTTTAACCTTTTTACGTGGAGGGTCACCTGAGTTACTATAGAAATAATAATGTATCAGAATGAGTGCATTGATACAAAGAAGACAGCCAGAAAGATTGTCAGACCTGCTTTTTATCAAACATGAATCAACACCATCTGACAAACAGAACTGAGCATTCAACAAGGGTATGATATAATATGATTAATATGTAACATGTTTATTATGTAACATGACATTTTGACATGACACGTTTTTTTTTTCCAGCTGAAAGGACCGACAGACCACAGCTACTTTGACAACTATCCACCTGAAGACGAAATCCCCCCTGATGAACTTTCGGGATGGGACATGGACTTTTAACAACCTCGCCTTCCCCTCCTTTACATACCTCAGTGTGAACAAGGTCAAAACTCCTACATCATCCTTTTCCCCAACCACAAAGCCCACAGAAATCCAGCGTATGGCACAACATTTTCTGACAAAGCACAGCCTTGAGCACAGGCCATATTTGTGCTGGAGTAGGTAGGTGGCAGAGTGGAGGAGGAAGAACCAGCTGGGAATGTGGCATTTGAAAAGAACTAGGCCAGTGTTATTTGGATGATGATGTTAGTAACCCTGTTCTGTGTTATTCAGTAATTTTATCCTGTTTATCTACCCGATTATGGAGATGGATGGAACGTAACTGCTGGGTAAACTACACCACAGAGTTCTCCGAAGAACTTTGCCCAAGAAATTTTATTGTGTTTAAATTGCGGACTATGAACGGCAAAGAAAATGATGTGAAACCAGAAGAAATATTTACCTTTTCCTGACCTGGAGAACCGAGAAGGTGAGATGTGGCTGCTTTTGGAAGCAGAGATGAGCCAAGTGCCGAACTTCTGAACTCACAAACCGAATGTGGGTGTGAACGCCAGTGATGTGGCTTCAGTGTTGGACCACAGAAGATGAGCTCAGCTGCTGGGATTTTTTTCTGTTTTTTTTTTTTTTTGTCATTTAAATGGACTTGTGTGAAATATTTATAACCACTGAGAACCTTTGTGTAGAGCCTGGAAGGTGCTATTTCAGTTTCACCTTGCCCCTGCACTTGAGCCAAACCCTCAATCTAATAAGATTTGTGCACATCTATTAATGTTCATAGATTCATGTATTCATTAATATTAGGACATACTGTCATGCAGTTGTCTGTTTTGTATTTTATTTAAATATATAGTTCACTGTATTACTTAATTAACTGATAAAAATTCATGATAAAGAAAAAAAAGATCAGTGAAACATACAACTTTATTGATGGTCTGTCCAAAAACAAAAGAAGAAAGCGATCTTACAGATGGGGAGAATGAACAGAATGAAACTTTCAGAAAGTAATTATTAACGCATTTAAATTATTCATGTCGCGGCTCCAATCCAATCTCACCGAAGACTTTCCCTGGCCGAAAAAGAAAAAACTGACAAAATACGTAAAATACAGAAAATAAATAAATGCCTTTAAAGCTCATTTCCATGTACAAATATAATTTCTTATGAAGCTTATTATACAAGCACAACCTTACAACTAAATCATTTACACAATAGATTACATAGTGTAGTATAATATAATATTATATAATATAATATAGTATATTATAATATAATATAGGAACCCTTTCTGTAAAAATATATTATACAAATATTGAAGGAGTGCTCTTTTTTTTTTTTTTTTTTTTGCTATTTTTGTTATATATTAAGGTAATTGCTCCCTTTTTGCAATTTTAAATCTGTATCAGTTGCATGTGTAGAAAATGTCCAACCTGAAAACATTTATTAACATGCATTGAAAAAAGCTAGGATGAATTCTGTGTAAATATAAAAAGTAAACAGATAGGAACAAAACAATCGAACTAATATTTTTGTCACATTTATAGACAAAACATGAACTAAAACATCATTTTAGACAAAAGTAAAATACTTTTTAAAGGCACTTTTGAGAAGCGTATAATATGTACAAATATATAGGCCTGGATATATTTTTATATGCTTTATCATTTATATACTACTTCATCTGTAACTTGGCGTATTGAAGTTCTTTCCACATTTTCAAGGAAAACTTGGTGACCTTTTATTGCTCGATGTGTAAATAAGGCCCTCCAAAAAATGCCCTAAAAATGTGTCTTGGCAAGACAGACAGAGGTTTGCTTGTAAGCATTTTTCCTGAAACTTGGGGAATTTGCGGCGGCTTGATAAATTGGTAATGTAATCTCTTCCGAGCCAAAATAGTTGTTTAGTGGTATTTACAGAAAACATGCATGATTACATTATTGTTCAGATGGAATTACGTAAAATGAAGTCAACAAGGGCACTTGGTCAGTAAGAGTTCAGGCTGAGATCGTGGCCACTGATTGTGATCTGTGCACAAATTATATCAATTAAACTATAGCATTTATATATTTCATTCATCACGCTAAAATATGTCTTTAAGGTAATTCGTTAAACAGTCTACAGCAAACTGTGCTCGTGAGTAGCGTACTAGATCACTGATGAATGCACCAACATACTGAGTTCAGAAATAACAACATTTCGGCAATGAAATAAATCTCATCTATATAGCAGCAATAGATAAAAACTGAATATGAGTATTGTAAATGTGACAGTATAGTAACAGCTTGATAGTGAGAGAGAGAGAGAAAGACAAAAAACAAACACTGTACAAATTCATATTATTGTTCATCCCTACATCCTCGACACACGGAAATCTACACATCCAAAGAGAACAGAAACATAAAAAGAAAGGAAGGAAGTCTCTTCAAAAGTTCATAACAGCCATGTCATAGAATGACTCTGTGTTCAACTGGGTGGGCGATTTTGCAAAATAAGCGTTTTTCCTTCCAGACAGTTCATTCAAACTCGAAGCTTAACAATTAACAATTGTCCTTAGAAATAGAACAGAATCATCTTTGCGGTAGCTACAGGGATGTAGTCTCTCGTCCAGTGCAAAATGGGAATGGAATAAACAGGAAGATCAGGCAGAGTCTGGTGTGTGAAAAAGATTTAAAATGAGACATTATCGGCAGGCGCAGGAATCCACTGTCATGTTCGGGTAGACCTTCAGGACCACGTTCCTGTCGTCGTCGAAGAAGAGGATACTGAGTGAGGACATCTTCTCAGGAACGCAGCAGGGCTCTGGAATGCCAGGGACAACCCCGACTGCTCGGACGATGCTCTGGATGGTGGCGTGGTTCGAAGGTTTCAGGGACTGTGGAATGAGGAGATATTTAGTTATGGATATCTTCAGGAATTCACGCGTCCACATGGCTGTCTGGGGCAAGTGTGAACAAGGTAGCATGTTCAGTCGGTATAATGCTATCCTCGCTGGGTTATGATTATTCAAAACAGCAAGATATGTGAACTATATAAGAATCTTTGTACCTGGCCGGACTGAAGTAATACTCTTGCTCAGACTATTTGCTAACACTATTTCACAATAGATTTGTACTGGTTTGTACGAATAGGAAGTTTTATACATTTCGATGCAGATTTCCTAAAAGTTTGAAGGGCACAATTAGGAGTTGAAATGTATTGCATATCTAAGAAAGTATTAAACATTTTCCAACACACCACCAATGTCGATAAAGTATTTTTCACATGTTAATGACCCTCTTTGATCCCTATTTTGCAATATCTGTAATGGACCTACATCACGGTGCTTATACAAGGTTTTTCCTAAGGCATTTCTTAAAAAATTTAATGATTTACTTATAAACATTGCCACATATACAAAGACCTATCATACCTCTGTGTAAGTCTTTTTTTTTTGCATTTATGTATCAGAGTGATGGAAATGACCCTATCCTACCACTGGATGGAGCTGAACATCCATTTCAACATATATATTTCCCTGCTTTGTGTAAACAAGTGTTACACATCAGGCCTAATTCCTAGTACATTGGTTGTTATGATCTCATAAGTAAATTTTTTTTTTAAATAACAACTGTTCACAACATTAATGCATCTTTCTTCGAACAAAAGAGAATTAAAAAGGAAAACTGGAAAAAAATGAATTATATATATATATATATATATATATATATATACAAGATGATGTGATTCACATTCAAAGAAACATACCTTTGGCATTGGGAACTGACAGGAACCCGAGCAGTAATAGGCATCAAAAGACTTTGGAGAAATAATCCATTCACTCCAGCCAATGTCGGCGAAGTCCACCTTCAGATATCTACGTGCGCAGTTCTTTGGCTCGTTCCACTGCTTCTTCCGAGCTTTCTTTATGGTCTGCTCGTCAAACTGCAGAAGTGGGTTTTTGTCTCTTGGGTTCTTGCGAGGCTTCTTGCGAGACCTCTTTCCTGCCTTGTTCTCAACAGGATCGTACGCGCTAGGCTCGTCCCAAGTTTGGATCTCATATGGGTACTCGGGTCCTGGGAGCTCATTGTTCTGCAGCGGTAGAAGGATGTTGGCGGAACGCTTCGTCCTGTGTGGTAAAGTACTATTGTGGTTGTGCAGTCTGATTTTCTGAAGTCCAGGCACTAAGCTCCCTTTGTGCCTCTGGAGAGTGGACACGACACTTTCAGGCTCGGAGATGGCCGAGTCGTTGGCATAAACCAGAATGTACGGTGTATGATCGGACAGAAGATTCTTCCATGGTTGCTGTCCTCGCGAATCGACTGAAATGCCGATGAGAAGCTCATCATCATGCTTTGCTTTATTGACTATGTGAGTGATGTCCCTCCACTGCCAAGAAATAAATTCTCTATACGTCGTGGAGACGTTAACGAGGAAGTGTCCCAGGGTTCTGGTACTGTCGTTCACAGAGGCGAAGCTCCAGATGTTCAGGTGAACGTGACCGTGCCGCCTGAGGCCATGACGAGCACAGGTTTTGGACTTGAAGCATCTTTGGCTGCTGTTCTGGATGTCTCCGATATGGTAGTGCAGCGTTGCTGAGAGGATATCCTCTGAGTTAGTTAGGGATGTTAGATTGAAGATTTGAAGCTGCTTATTATTGATGGTACCTGCAGGGAGAATGACAGTTACTAAATTTGT
>JAQMYK010000014.1:15954021-15969555 GCA_030014345.1 Clarias buthupogon | reverse complement strand
AATAAAATGAAGGCAGCTGATGACCTGAATGTATTGTACTGAATGACCAGGTCATCACATCTGTGGAGTTTGTGTGTTTGTGTGTTTTAAATCATTACTACATTTTCTTGAACTGTTGTAAAAAAAAAAAAAAAAAAAAAGAAAGAAATGGAATGCTATGCCCATTTTTGGGGTGTTGACTGTTGACTGTTCTTATCACTAGGTGAAGTACTGAAAGACAGCTGCTTGGCAGGAAACAGAACACCACATGTCACACTTTAAAAGCAGGGGTGGGCTGGACAAGTGGATTTCAGCTATTCCTAAGCAACAGTCTGTTGTCCAAGAGCAATGCTGGAACTCAGGGAGGATGAGCCTTAGAAAAATAAGGGAGGGGCACATTGAAAGAGCAAACACATATTCAGCAAGTCATCCTGGATCAAGATAACGCATTGGCACCTGGCCAGTGCATGACACATTCTGATATGTAACTTCAAAATCCAATATGTTGTTAACAACAGATGTAAAGATCTGAACCTGAAGACGATAAATCCCAGAATTCATCCACTCATAAAAAATCATAAAAAAAAAAAGATGTCCACATTTGGCTGATCGTTCAGACTCTAGTGGATTGATTTCAGTAGCAGCGTTTGGACAGAGCATAAAGATGCCTGAAGCATTTGAGCTTAGAAATGTTCCAAACAACACAGCATTAAACAAATGCACAAAATATGCCAAATCTATTGGAACAACAAAGAAGCATGATGACAGTATAGGGCTCTTTATTTTATAATTCTACAGATGTTTATCTAAGAGGAAATATAGCCTTAAAATTAAACTGCAACTGGTATTTCAGCATACTTGGACCTTTTTTCTTTTTCCACATCCAACATTAATAAATCCACTTAAGAGTTCATCATTCAACCTCACAGACGACCCCAACCTGTTGGATCCATATACATCCATATGGCTGTAAAATTTTGAAATATCTCCAAATTTATCACCATGACTTTAACAGACACAATACATATAACGTGTGAGTGAAGGCCTTAAGGTTCCGACACTCCTCCTAAACTGACCAGAAACCATGGAGCCGTTGTCAGCACCAAAGCAAATAAAGAGTGCCTCAAATGAAAAGAAAAGGGAAAAGGAATTAAACTAAATGTAATGGCCTGAATAAAACATCCTTGGAGGATCCCTGCCTGCCATCCTGCACTGGGGAAAGACCTTAGCGCCTTCACTTGTGGTCAGTCTACATGGGGACTGCCTTTACAGTAAACACGGCAAGTTTTAATGCTAGAACCTAGCCTCTATGGGTGAAATACAAAGATGCATGAAATCATAAGTTTAACCCATGCTCCATTTACAGCATGAATCAAACATTATAGTGTTGGGTAATGTCTTGGATGGTCTACTTTAATTTCCTAAAGAGAAAGGAAAGTCTTTCTGTTTCTTCATATGGCTCTGAATGTATACATAATGAGAACGATCTGGCGAGAAGCTCAGAACTGGAGATGCAATGGCACTTCCTCTTTTTTAGAATAAGTTTTGACAGCGCTTTTGCTGTCTATTTATACTGAAACGCCATCTAGCAATTAACATTTTTGGGTTCACCACTTTTATGCATTGGTGAACCGCTTACTTTTGGGTCAAAGCAACAGGACAGATGTGAGATATTTTAACAGAGAACATGAAAAGATGGGCAAAATAGTGTTCCAGAGTCTTTAAATTTTGAAGTTGGATGGGGCTACGAGACTGGACATTCACTCAGAGATTTTTCATCCCTCAGTTTTGTGACAAAAAACATAAGCAATGCTGCACTTGTTTACTTTTTCCCTGAAGAATTGGCCCCATAAAAAAGACAGAAATTTTTTTACCTCCACAATGGAGATGCCACCACACAGAGGCTGCAATATTTTGTTGGCAAAGTTTTTAGCATTAAACCTGACTTCACTGGAAAGAACAAAATGAAACTCTGTGCTCAGGCTCATTATGTGAAATGCAACTTTCTCTGAACAACTTTTAAATAGGCAGACAAATGCTACTGCATGTGAGCACTTCATATTTCTTAGAGCTTTAATACAACATACAGGAAGGAACATACAGACCGTAAATAAAGTTATTATAATGAATCTGAAAATCTATATAATTTATGTGTATACACATATTAATATCATTATATAATATTATATTATTTATGTGCATGTATATATATTCTCAAATTATATGTTCTGAGGTAATAAACAAATATAGTAGATCATAAGATCACACGATCATATAATTTAAACCCAAATAAAGAGATGCATAAATATGTAATGAATTTCATAATAATAATTAAAAAAAAAATTCAAAACTAGTGTTCAGGGGGGGAGAAATGGAAATGATTCATCAGAAATATTTTTGATCTTATCAAATTTTTCAAATATCTTGCCTTTTAAAATATTCTATCTACGTAACATTACATGTGACACACCAAAGAAGCCAGAAACCTGTGTGCTTATTTCTGAGCTTATCTCAGTTCTACTCAAAAAAATTTGTCAAATAGAATGGGAGTGCAGCTTTATTTCGAAAGCTGCAAAGTTGAGCAACAGGTGCACTGCAGGAATGTAGCATGGACGGACACGGAAAGGCTTCGGCCAGGGAGACGCCTCAAAAACTTTCTGCTACAATTTTTTGCCTGTATGGACTTCGTTGTGTATGTTTGGATGTGCATAAACACATGCTGCACGTGCACACAAACACTATTACACACTTGTGCATGCCAATGATTACGGTAAAATTGGATACACAGAGAGAAGGCAATGCTTCTAAACATCTGTCAGGATGATCATTGTGGAATAAACATAGGAGATGGTAGAGGAAATTGTCCGTGAATTGTATACACTGCTTTTTTGCACTCCAATAAAACACGTATTAATATTTTGGAAGATTCTGTAATACTCTCCACATACTGTAATGAAGCATGTATTCAGGAAGGCTGGTAACGTCTGTCACAAAGCTGTATGACAAATACTATCACGTGGGAGTATCACACACTGGTTGTTGCTTTGTCTCATGAACAACACATCTTCTTTACACTTACAATGGACTGAAAATGATTTCAGCTGGTGGTCATGTTTGTTCTTAATGCTATTTTTTATGATGAAGTGGACAGATTCCAATTTGTGGAACGGACTTGTGCATCTGTACGGGAAGAACTCGTCTGCTCCATGTTACCAGCAACCGCAAGCACTGGCTGTTATTTTTCCAGAGCGAGAGAGAGAGAGAGAGAGAGAGGAAGAATGAGAGAGAGAGAGAGAGAGAGAGAGAGAAGGTGGTTGGGTTTTCCAGGCTTATGTTATAATGAACTTAATTCCTTTGCTTACAATGTTTAGAGCTGGAAGTATACTTGTGTGTGTATGTGTGTGTGTGTGTATGTGTGTGTATGTTTTCTGAAGTGATTCAGGTGTGGTTCACATCACTTCATGTCACATGCAATGTTTTACATAAAAAAAATCCTATACCACGCTCACAATATTTCTCATTATTTTACCAGTGCATGTACAGTGTGTAAATAAACAGTGTATATAATTTAAATTTAGATTAAAAATGATTTCACAGAGGTACAGACTTTTTTTTTTTTTTTTTTTTTACCATTAAAGAGCCTTCTGAAAACTTGCATCGGTCTGCAAATCTGCAACATTCAGTTTGTCGTTATTTGTCATAACGTAACTAAAAATTTTATGTCGAGATCTAAAGAAATTCGTTTCCAATACACATGTTCTCTCTCGCACATTTATAAACAATTACCAATTTTCACAGGATTTCTAAACATCTGAAATTGATAAGGTTTGCTGCTGGCTAGGCACATGTCTAATATGCAATGGATGAAATGAATCATTGCCTGCATTTAAAAATTCCTTGGCAGTGAACAGTTGCATTGAACATAGAACATTAGTTTATAATGCCCAACACATTGTGATGACTCACTTCTGACTTCTGAAAGCGTTTAATATGTTTATTTGAAATTTGCTGTAAGGGTGGGCTGATGAACACTGATGATACTACAAAGTATATATAACCAATCAAAAATTAGAATTGATAGATATGATAAAGCTTTCTGTAAGGAGATATTTATTTAGCATATCTGAATGGAGTCTCCATTTACAGCAATTTGTAAAATTCAGTTTAATGACATATGCAAGTCTTCTCTCAAATGTCAGAGGACTTCTTCAGGACATGTATGGGTTTTTTTTGTGCATTTTTTGTTTGTTGACTAAAATAGAATATATAAGTTTTGGTTTTGTCAGCACCAAATAGTTGAAAGAGATAAACACAAGGGAAGATCTGATACTAGAAATTTAAAAGTAATAGAATAACCATGCCATTGGCTTGTTTGAAGGATGCCCATCCATCCCATCACACATACAGTACCATTTATCCTGTGTATCTTCTTATTTAAGGGGGCCTCCTGCTGTTCAGAAAGAACTTAGGACACAAGGCAAGGTACGCCAACCCATTGCACAGCACAAGCACACACTCACACACTCTGTCACACACTACATGCAATTTAGAAATGCCAGTCAGCATACACGGCATGTCTTTCGACAGTTGGAGTGCACAGTGGAAACCCATAAAGTACAGGGAGAATGTGCAACATGCACACAGACTAGAGGCAAAATTTGAACCCCAAACCCTGGAGGGATGAGGTGACCAAAATTCACTAGAAACAACTGCTAGGTTTTGTCACTTGTCCACATTTTACTTCACTTGCAAAGAAGTAATAAAATGCTGCTTTGTATCCATGTCAGTTGAAGCTGTTGATTGAAGCGCATCCCCATGTTGCATTACCTTACAGTCTTCTGTTCTTCAAAATAAAATATCTAATAGCCGAACAATTGCAATACTACTGTACAAGTTTGACTACTTAGTCAATCTTATTGTCATGTGAAAGAAACACCATGGTGTGCATAGTTTTTATGATTCCTATGTTTCTGCTTTTAGATTATATGATTAAAGGTTTAACAATACAAGTACATGTAGGCTTACCTTAAGTCATTTGGTCGTGGCAAAAGCTTTTTTTCCCCACTGAAATACGGTTCAAAGTCTTCACGTTTGAGTCTGTGGGCGTAGTCTATATACCCAGATATTTCCTGTCCACAAGCACCGTGGTCCCTTATGAAAATTATGGACTGCAAGGGAAAAAAAGCACATGTTGTACAAATATTATTGAGCAGAAGATGACAAAAAAATTTACAAACTCGCAAAACTCTCAGAGATGTACAGTCAAGGAACATGCGCCATACAAATTATCTCATAAATCAGACAGATAAAACAATAATGTGCGTGACACAACAAAAATATGAAATGATGGCAAAATATGCAAAATATGTTGCTTAATGGGTTGAAATATCAAATGTCAAATATAATTCTTGTAAAATCTTTAGTTGAGACTAAATGCATTCAGCAGTTTAAAAACATTCAGTGGTTATTTTGTCTAGATGATAATGATGAAAGAACAACTTCCAATAATATAAGCTGTGAATAGGAGCTTTGTCTTGGCTTGTCTGTTTACCTCAGTATGAGAGGGTTACACTTCTACTGTGAAGCCTTGCCTCCACCCAACAACACTCCTGTCACTGATATCACATTAGTATTTCTGTCTGAACTCTGGCCATCTGTGGATTCCCTTACGTGTGTGGGATAAAAGTGAGATAACTGGTACCACAGACTTAAAAAAAGAAATGAGCTCCTCTTTATATACTTTAAACAGATGCTATCAGGTTCACAGCTGCCCAGAGGCTGGGCGATCTACCTTATCTGTGGCTTCTCCACTCCCTTGAAAAGAAATCATCAGACGGAGGATAAGAAATACAGTGGGAAGAACAAGGCGAGTGGATCGTCTTTCGATTTCAGAAAGGGGAATCAAAACCCTTCGGCCCACAGCTACCTTCACCCTCATAATTCATGAGTCAAAGTAATAAAACAAAAGCATGGCTCAAAGGAACTGCCTGATTCCATAATGTAGTTTTGGAGAACAGGTGTTCTCCCTTCAGAAGGACTTTGAAAGGTTTTTGCATTGTAGGAAGTATTAGCCACAGGAAAACCACAATCTTTCTTTAATAAGTAAAATAATTTAGACTGGTAATTTGTTTGGATGGAATACTTAGATCCACATCAATTCTGCGATTGTTTGCAGAAAAAGGCCATCATCACAGGTTAGGTTTAACTTAATCAATTCCACAACATATCAATTCTGCTTTATGTGAATCTTTGCACAATGAAAAAGATTAACAAACACACATATATATTGTTCTTATTAGTAGTTTTGAACAAATGTAAAATTAATTTGTTTACTGCTCTTCCTCACACCTCACCAGTAGTTTGGATATAATGAGCATTCGAATGGAGGTAGCTTAAAACCAATACAGAAAACATTTTATGTTGGGATTGTAGTCACTTGTGCTTTTAAAGCTTTGTGTACTAGATACTGTATATCTATAGGGGTTTTATTTGTTTCTTCTGATGATTACTTGAAAAACAAAGCTTGAAAAAATGACCATCATGATATGATTGCATTAGAGTTACAATTGTATTTCCTGTTGTCCAGTCCTGGGAGTTGGCTGTGATGCAGGAAGTACCGTAGATCGGAACTCTTGTCCACACCCAGGTTTAAAATGAGCTTTCATTACCAAACCAAATGATTCAAGCTCACTCCAAACTGACTTGTTTTAAGTTGTAGCACTGGAACAGGTTTTCTAAAAGCTTGAACTAAAAATACCCTAATAATACATGATATAATTGCATTCATTATTTTTTCCGCAGAAATAGTGAGAATATTACATATTAAATGATTATTGTGCTGATATGTTTTAATAAAGCACAGACAGATTGATTTTCTTAACAACTGCTGAATAATCATGCAGTTGATAGAATAGGGTTTTATGAATAAGAGACTTCTTTTAAGGTTCTATTACAAAGATGATTATAAAGTATGATTACAAATGGACAAATGGACCACTGTACTTCTTGTACTTGTATATATATATATCCATGTCTGTAGACTCCATGGGATAAGAAGGTTCACAGCCTTTGTTTTTAAAAATTTTTTTTTTAAATTTTCTTTAATAAAAGACTGAAACCCTTTAAACACCCAACCCTCAGAAACTTTTAGCAGAGCCGTGGAAAATGACTGAATGACTTTTATCATGGAGTTGCACAAGCGCCTTTCTGTGAAGGGAATTTCCATAGACTCATTTTATCTCTAAGGTGAGAATCAGGACAGTAGAAAAAGCAGAACAGAAGTGTTCTTGCAAAGCAAAATTAAAGCATCCTGATATATCCTGGTATCACCTTCTATCTCAGTACCTCAACAAGAACAATCATGCAGTGTCAGGAAGGCTTGTGCAGGTGTCTGAGGGTGTCAGCTGCTTTCTGTTTATTATTGGTGGGCTATGCTTTAGGAGGAATCCCAGGCCATCACTAACAACTGTGTAAATTTGTTGGGGTAATGAAAACATGGCCTGGATGACAGGAATGTTTGAGCTCCTAGTCCTTTTTTGGCAGGCATACTCCTTGTCCCCCTTTAGGTGTTCCTTTTGGAAAAGGTGCGGTGGGGGCGGGGGGTCGGGGGGGTGGTATTTAACTTGGAAGTGACTTCACACAGTAGGACTTGTGTAATAGATGCAGCAGTGGAAACCAGATGTGCTGAGGTGTGCTGCTTCTTCTGGGATTGAACAGAACTATACTTGCTTGGGACGTTAAATTGATACCCAACTTTATTAGAGAATTTCATGGGTGGCATGATGATGATCAATTGAGAAAACCTTTTGTACACATTAGCAGTTGTTGGTTAAATTTTATTGTTGGGTCCTATGGATTCTGCATTATAATGAGGCATTGTGTTAAATTATCAGATGGACACTGTTAAAATTTCACAACTTTTTGTCAACTGCGAATTGACAGAATCTTCAGTCAGATACTTACTGCAACCGTTATCACAGAAATAAAATTTAAGAAGAAATGAAAAAGTGTGGAGAAAAAAGATCCATGACATGTTTCCACTTTGCATTGCCATGAGTTACATCCGCTAAAGCTCTTGCCTTTGCCTTCTTAATGCACAACATACCCACCACTAAAAGCTCACTTAATTTGGAATTCCTCAGATGTCCCAAACTCATTCATTTTTATATGCTTGCCAAAATTACTTGTGGAAAAACTTCTTCAAAAACATTAAAACATGAGTGAATTCACACTTTCTCTGTTGAGACTCTGTTACACAAAGCAATGTGAAGCAATGGATTAAAGCTGACAGTGATGGCAGGCAATGCATGACTAACAGTGGACTCTCATGCACAGCTTAATGCTGAAGACCTTGAATTAAATACATTGCTATTTCACAGTGAGGACTATATCATTTTTATTCTGCTTACAGGTTATTTCCTTTGTGTTTTATGCAGCCGATGGGAGTCTCGCAATAGCATGATGTAGTACTTTTTGTGCAATAAATTTCTTCTGTATGTGTTTTAACAATTGCAGGATTGTAAAAACCCCATGTGATAATGAGATAAATACAGTGCCTAGTTTTGCAGGTGCTTACATTTCTAACTCATACTTCAGCTTTAGCTCTTCAATCTGTCACTGAATTTTTTACCAGTGTCTTTTTGCAGTTCTTATAATCTGTGTCAAATTAATCAAAGCTGCCAAATGTTTTCTATTTCATTTTAATGGCTTTGACAGACCTCGGCATGTGTGTGTAGTATGGAGGAAAATAATCAAAAGATGCTGCTTCCTTTCACTTATAATCATAGGGTGTGTCCCAAGGCAGATGTCTTGGCACAAGGTAAAAAAAGGAAAAAAAAATTTAAAAAGCTCCTTGAGCTGTACCAAGGAGCTGTTTGCATGGCTGAGCTGTTAGGTCTCTCAATCTGTATTTACTTTATTTTAGGTACTGCTTCGCTCTGTGTGATCAAACAACAATTAAGAAACAATGAAAGAAAGAAAATGCTAGAGAGTAAACAAAACAAAATCTGTGATCTATGGAAATTGAATTTGAAACAGGTCCTGAAACCATGGTTGGTTCTCTTTGGGAAAAACTGCAGTTTTTTAGGGCTTGTGTTGTGCTATGTGGTGACCAGTAGCCCAGCATGTGTTCGTAGATTTTTATAAACTGGAAGAGAGAGAGAGAGAGAGAGAGAGAGGATTTTGAAGATTTGTTTACCCATGTGTTGAGCATCTCCATGGCCGAGGTGTTTGTGCAGGAAACCAAACCAAACAAGTCCAGGTGTCCCCTTATCCCTTGTCCAAATGCCAAATGTCCAATAACCAAATGTGAGATGTGACTGAACTAGCTGTAGCTGTAGAGTTGGTCAATCATCCTGGCATACAGCTCAGAGCAGGCTGTGTTGGGCCCATTTTTTATTTTTTTTTGCACAAGTCGCCAGCAGAGCTCAAACCACAAAATAAGTGGTTTTGCGAACCCACATACATCAAATTAAAAGGCACTGAAAATCAGAAATGTTCTGCAGTTTTTTGTTTCATTTTTCAAGATTTAGGGTTTAGACCAGAAACCTTCACAATGCTCTCCATACCTATACTTTTTTTTTTCTTCTTAGATCACTTCCATGACAGCTCTGGGTAATGTCCCTTCCTTCTAGCTCAATCAGGAACGCATAAGGACAGCCCTGTAAAAACATGTATGTAGCGAACAGATCTTTAAACCACAGCATATTGGGAGTAAAGGAAGGAGCAGCTCCACATTCTGCCATATGGAAATAATGGAAAGAAATGAAGTCACTTCAGATCTGCTACACCATAAAAGATAGGTGCAACCTTGTATACCTATCCTATGCTAAGTGCACTCAGTGTGGGGTTCTCTGTAAATAACACTAGTTTAAGTGCATGCTGGTGATTGCCGACTACAAATGCCAATGGCTACTCATCCATTTGATCACTATCCCTGGGCAAGAAGCAATGAGTTTCATGAGGCCCCAAGAGGTGGTTGCCCAGTGGGATGGACAAACTAATAAGCCATCTGCTGTTTTCTTAGCCTGTAATGAGAAGGAGGAAGGAAAAAAAGAGGAGGATGAGAGTACTTCCTGAGCAGAAGTACTTTTTCCATTTACCTAAAGCAAAATCCATTTATTATTATTATTATAATTATTATTATTATTATTATTGGGATTTATCTTCAAACCTCAATAACAAATAAAGTCTGAATACCTGGCCTGGTGTATGGAAAATAAATAAATTTGCTAAAGTATATTATTATCAATATTTTTACCTACTATTAATAATTATTTACCATAAAAATCATCTTCAACTAATAAAAATTAAAATTGTTTAGATATTAAACATGGTTAACATGCAAAATCACTGTAATACTATTGATTTTTTTCTTTTAACAAACATAATGTGAAATTTTGTTGGAAGATGTGAGTTAACATTGAACATTTTAAATTACAAGTCTATCATGATCCAATGTGAAAGTACTGGCCAAGCAACACTAGTTTATAAGTGGCCAGGGGATAAAAAATGTAGGGTTTATGACGTTTCCAAATAGCATATTCAAATAATCTGGTGTGCAGCTTGTCTTCTGTTCCCCTTTCTGACATCTTTTTGCCTAGAAATGCAACTTTAAGCTGTAGCTTACACCATCATTATTTAATATTAAACATCAAACACACTATCTTTTAAGAGTCTAGTTAACCGGCAGTGGAAATTGTGCCAAGTCAGAGATACGTCTTGTCTATTTGGGTTTATTATATCCAAAAACAGAATATTGTTTTTCTGAAAAATAAAAATATCTTCTGATGTGAGGAAAATAAAAGGTCTTGAAATACACATATAATTCCTTGAAAACATATATTACTGAATTATATCAAGAATTATAGGGTCAAAAACTTTGGCACCAATGACAAAAACACAAATCAGTCAAACCGAGATTTCTTTAACTGATTCAACCAAACTGAGACATAGCTGTGCTTTATCCCCATACTTTTGGCTTGCAAATTACTTATGGGAAAGAAATTTTTAAGTTTAGCTCAGACATGTGCAGAGCACCTCAGCTCATGGGAGACAAAGGGACGTCCATATCTGTGAATCTGCTAGAGACTTCCCAAAAATGACATACAACAATTCCATGCTCATCCTTTTTACTGGACCTTTTTTCCAAGTCAGAACTTTTTTATGCTTCTGAGTCACTGTAGATTTCTACACAACACTATAAAGACAAATCAAGCAGCAGTGAGGAAACATGGGCTTGCCACATATAGACCATACATTACAACAGTGAGGCGCTGTGTCTTTATGTCTTTTATGTTTTGCCAGGCAGGGTATGCTCAACTGTGTATCTTCACCACTTGTGTTGAAGTTCAAAAAAATGACTCGAAATCCTTTCCTGGCCACAATGTTTAACTTTGCACACCCTGCTATGACATGGCATCCCAACTTTCCGGAATTGAGTTAGGCTTCCTGATGTGAACTTAGACTTTTGTGCAAACGAATGAAGGATTTTGGGTTAGAGAAGGAAATGACATTGTCATTATTCGAAGAGCTCACTGTCTGCACAGGAGAGTAATGCAAAGCAAAGCAAAGCTGAGGTTAACCAGGCCTGAATAAAGCATGCAGAACTGCTCCTTGTCAAAACTTGAAAAAAACTTCAACTCATCATCAACCTGAGTGCGTAAAGGTGAAGGTCACCGGGAATCATTGGTACTTTAGACAAGTAATTTAAACCAGATATTTCTGTAAGTGTAATGAGTTCATTTATCCATTAAAGAGCTTATTAATAAGCATGGATGGAAACTTAATGCAGAGCTTCTTAATTCTTTATCCTCCTTTAACAAACCTGAGCTCACAAATATCAATTGATTCAAACAATGCTCACTTCTGGTTGCAGTTAAAAAAAATATTGCACAGCCGATTTATCAGATTTAAGGGGCACACTCTGTTTGTTCCCATCTAGGAGATTAACAGAAGCCTGAAAGCCTACACATACTACACCCTTGCTTCTGCAGGTGCACTTGAGCTGCACCTGACGACTGGGATTTTTCAAAAGCATTTTATCAAGATGGGAAGGCTTGTGAAGGCGAGTCTGTGTCTTATACATTACTTTTATTCATTATTGCCTGCCTTGATTTTGCGTAGGTTGATTCGGATCATCGAGGACTCTCACTGGTTTACGGCCAAGAAATCCCACCGGAGTTTGGATTTATAGTAAACTACAATTTCTTTTTGTGTAATAAAATAAAGGCAGTGTGTAAGAATGACACTTCAGGACTTCCTTATTGTTTTTTGTCTGGAACATCTGTTGAATTATTGCAACATTTATTATAATTTTTTTTTTAAACGAAGAGTTGAAAATGAAGTTCCTACCACATTTAAATCCAGCATCGCTGTTATCCGGTGACAAGTGAATCACTTGCTACTAGAACATAACATCCTATGGTTACAACCAGCCACAACAACCAGCCTGAATGAATGAGGAAAGTTTATGTGAAAATCAACCTTCTCAAATTCCTTGGTCAGACATAAAAGGTCTGCCACATCCAACTTTATTTTGCAGTGTACTCCCTTCCTGTTATTTAAGAGGGATGTTTTAAATTGAGTAAGGGGCAAATAAATGTGGCACATAGGTATTCATTGGGAGTAATAAAAAAAAAAGGTCTCAAAGAATGGGTGCCTCTCTAACTTAAAAAGTGCAGCTTGGGGTTTGCTGCAGCTGGACGGCACATCGGGTGACTCCCTTTGACATTCTTTTCATTATTCTCTACCACAGACAGACAGAGAGAGAGAGAGAGAGAGAGAGAGAAAGAGAGGGAGAGAGAGAGAGAATGCAAAAAAGAATGAGCGGTGCAACTAGGAACAAGTTTTCTACCAGTAGCAATAAACAGAGGCAGTTTAATTTATTTTAGTCAGTCCAAAGAGATATGGTAGAAATTTCTGCATAGTCCGCACCATTTCTTATTGCTTAAAATTGTTCTTGCTACGCTTAAGCTGTCAGAACATATGTGAGCCGTGAAAGCTGTGAAATGATTATTATAGCCAAACCTTTAACAAAACATGGTTGTATAAATCTAAAATAAAACCTGATATGTCGGATAATTACTCTGGCTATGGTCATTAGAACGGCATGAATTTTCAAATATATACTTCGTATGTCCATGTCCTGATAAAAAAGCAGTCTAATATATCCTAATGCATTGCAATCACGATAATTACATAGTGCCTCTGGCCTGAACAGACTGAGCCTCCTGTAATTAGGAGGGACAGTCCCAAATGTGCTGTGATAACATTCCTGCCCTTGTGAACACCGGAATTTTGGGACAGTCTTCTCTTTTCTTCTGCCCTACTGATTCGGGCTTTGAGTTCTATTCATCATTTATTTGCTTGGAATGGCACTAAAGGCTTTAGCACAGCAACCAATGGAATTAGCCAGGACTACTCAGGCTGCGTAATTAGCCCTGCTTTTTATCTGAAGCTGAACTGAGTTTAAACATGCTCATTGGTTCACATTGAGAGCCAGCACTTCCAGGTGGTCCAGTACATCAGAGAGAGAGAAAAGAAAGAAAGAGAGAAAGAGAGAAGGAAAGAGAGAAAGAAAACGAACAGATCTTAAGCACCCTTGTATGTTTACACAGCATGGATTCCATGGCCACTTCATCCATCTTGCGTAACCGTGGTCGGATCATTGTTCTCAGAGATGCTGACAAGGTGCAGGAAAAAAAAAAAAAAACACACCAAAGTCTATCTTGTGAGATCTAATATCTCTGCTAGGGACGATTCATTTCCTCTTTGATCAAAAGGAGTGTGATTGTGAAGTGTCATGAGAGACGTCAAAAGAAGGCTGCACAGGTGCATGCTGCATTCATAATAGGGGGTGCGGTGCTGGTGGCGGAGGGTGTTGTGTTTCTGCTGTATCTCTGTGAGAACACAATTCAAAAACCAAAAACCCTTAAAAAGCAATTATGTTCTATCCCACATTTTTGCTATGAGACTGGAAGCTTATGCAAAATATTGCTCTAATGAGATTTACCTAATTCCATGATTTCCCCAACATGTATCTGACTGCATGGCTACTTAAACCAGCAGTGTGTGTGAACAAACACTTTTCCTGTAAGGAAAAAAAAAACATTACCATTCTTTACATTTAAATTCATTAAAAAAAAAAAAACTACAATACCCAACCTCACTTTATACAGTACCTCATGGTATAAATATAAAAACCCATGACAGTTCAAGTTTTGCGATTCAGCCCCATCTTTGATATTCTCCTCTGTAAAGTACACAACTGTGATGACATTGGTCTCAAAATTGCGTTGTTTACTGTAGTCAAAGAATGCTTTTCATCTGCCCACACAGATTCATTTTAGGGAAAGCTGGTCTTGTAACCATGTGGACCAGTGGTCAGGTACAGTAAATTTGCCTATAAGCCTAGTTTATTACAAGCCTTGGCACAGTTTTGGTCCTATATAATTATAGTAATCACAGACTAATGTATGAGCATTATTTAAATGCAATCACGTTTATAGCCTCGCACTGGAAAATACATTTGGAATGTAAGGGATTTACAGAATCCGAGCAAAAATGTAGAGTGCCATTCCATTAATCGTTAAACATAAATAAAATGTATGAAACTTTTTAGATACCAACTATTTAATCAGAAAAAACCCCAAAACAAAACAAAAACGGATTCTTTTAAATATTCAGGGCACTTGCTATAATCACCATGTTAAAAAAAAAAAAACAGGAAAGAGGGGGAGGATGCATGTCTTCAAAGCACTGGGTGGAGGATAATTTCCACCCTTGGATGTTTACACCATTGTGATCTTAACAAGTTGACCAAAACGCTACTAGGGGACATAAAAGAAAACATACAGTACATTTCATGCTTTCATGTCAAGCATCAGTAGATATCACAGTTCTAACCCTGCTTTAATGCCATACATGTTTGGATTTTGCACCAACAAGATTATAATATAATTACACAAGTCTATTTTTCTCATAAGAGCTCATATTGTGGTATTACGATTTCACAAATAAGCTATTCACACATACTCTGGGTGACATGGCAAGTTGCAAAGCAGATTGATGGTTTGCAGAGCAGCGCCCAGTGACTAATATGTTATCTACTTCTGTGACACAATGTACATATTGTGTAGATATGTACATACGTACAGCCCAGTTCCTGATATGCCACTGTGTATTGAACAATAGTGTTTAAATAAGATATCTTTAACCACTCAAACTCCCAGGACCTGTTGGCCAGTCCAGGCTGAGATTCCTCTGCCTCATAACCACAATGATTTTTGCTTTCCACGAGATTCACAGTACTTACATGTAAATTTATAACAGTTAGTGATTAATGCTATAATGGATAACTAAAGAATATGGTGGGGGTTAAAGGGTTAACTGATGAGGGAAATGCTCATAACAGAGAATGAAAAGAACTTTCTTCTTTCTCACTGTACCAATAAAAACCATGATTGACTGCAGTAAATTGTCTCTCTCTCTCTCTCTCACACACACACACACACACACACACACACACACACACACACACACACACACACACACACA
>JAQMYK010000014.1:15905586-15919042 GCA_030014345.1 Clarias buthupogon | reverse complement strand
AATTAATAAGCAATCCAGTGAGCAAAAAGAATTATATAATGTCTTACTTTATGCATAATTTGTGTCAGATGATTAAACACTTTCAGACAGGAAGTATGAACTAACCTATCCATTTTGGCTGGTCATTTTAATGAATCTTCCATACTTAATTATGATTAAATCATTTTCAGCCCTGTAATAATATACTACTAAAGACCTAAACATGACTCCAGCTATAGCCCACATTCAGAAGCTGTATTCCTCTGTTACACACAGCCATGGGTTATTACATTAATCTGCTTTGCACATGTTGGCTTTGTGGGTTTAGCCTCATCAGCTTGTAAGAGCTTCTAATCATACTCTAGCTTGGTGGCCATTCACCACACTGCAACTTAAAAGCACCATGAATCCTAATCATCTGAATAACCAGTGTGACTGTGAGATGAAGAAGCACCTCATTTTTCTTTGCAGGTTTGCACAATTAGATTTGATGGCTTATTTAGAATGTAATGCATCATACAGAATTTCTGACAAATCAGGAAGCAATAGGTATATGTTACGCATACTGTATATGATGATCCAGATATGTTGAGCAAATCCTGCATAAACATTGAAAAGACTTAAGAAAATGCAGAGAGCATAAAGGTGAATATGATCAAGTGCCCAACAGTGGCAGCTCGATGGTGTTGGGGCTTGAACCCCACAACTGTCTCATCAATAACCGTAAAACGACTCAGCATTCAGCATCACCAGTATACTGTAATAATCACTTGAACGATAATCTGCCACCATCTGCACCTGCTTCTCTTGTCACTGTGTGGCTTAATAAGCAAAATACTCTGAAAAAAATATATAATAATAATAAAAAAAAATACTCTGAAACTGGTCAGGTACAGGGACTTGACTGAAAATGAGAACCAAAAACTTTTTTTTTTTTTTTTTAAATGAGAGAAGTAAGCCTAAAGAACTATTCCTTCATTAAAATCTAATAAAGTCTGGCTTTTTGAAAGAAACATACTGTATAAAGGGGGGGGGGAGGGGGGGGTTCAGAACTTTTGGACAGTATTGTATGTAATTCTGCTTTCATTGGTTTCCGACTTTTCTTACAACCTGTAGTAAAAGAAACAGCAAACAATTACCCCAGTTGTGTGGTTAAAAATTTCTTTCCCTACTTTTTCAAAAAAATAACAAAAGGGGCAATTATATTGCCATGAAGTAGAAGAGATGAAAAAGCTGATCTGAGTCTTTGGCGCACTCATTGCAAAGTTGTAAACCGAACATTAGGTTTAATGGAGCCAAAAATGAAACACAATGCTAAATTAGTTTCATTAGTTTTATGCCCCCAGTTTCTGAATTAGCTCATAGTTCATCACTTTCTTAATGGCTCATTTCCATGAAGATGGAAATAAAGTACAAGAAATAAGCAGAATAAAGGAACATTGCTATTTATAACTATTTATGTAAAAATAGTCAAAGCAAAATTAATTCCTGATTAGCTATGAAATCAGTTATGGAACTTGTGATAGTGGTAGGGGAAAAAGCACTACAAAATCTTTAAACAACATGCATGACTGTTCATGTAATTCTTACTGTACATCAAAAATGTCTAAAATACAATAAAAAGCCATTTTCTTCTAGAGTTTTACAGATAATGAACATGCATGCGAGGAATAATTTTTTTGGGGGGGAGGGTGGGGGGGCTTACCTCAGTTTCAGCAGCAGATTAATTAGTACTTAGAAACAGTAGTTCGAAGAATTGTACCATTTTCACAAAATTGGTTCATCAATAACTTTGCACTACCAACATCCTCCGCAACCACAACGGAAACGTACGGGTGGTCCACTTCATTTGAAAGTTTTGCATAAGAATTCGTTTAACATAAAAGCTAGCGTTTGCTGCAGAATCCATTATATACATCCACCTTTTGCAAAAAAAAGGGGGTCAAACTACAAAGCAGATAATGACAGTACTGTCAATTGTCTTTGTCACGCAGACATATAATGTAAAAAACACTTCCACCTCTGCTCAGGGATACTGGAGACTGGGTTATGAGTCATCACACATCACAGGCCTTGGAGAGTAATGTAAAGGATAAAGATGAATACGTTGCCTACCTCTGCGTGGTCACTAACCACTGTAGCAGTTCCTAATAAAAACGGTTTACTAAGAAGTCCAGAGTGGGTGGGTGGAAAAAAGCGGTGTACCTCTCCGCAAACTTGGACCCCTCAGCGACAAATGCTGCTTACATGACAAATGGCATGCAGGGAGGAAATGGTTAAAAGCAGAACAAGCAAACAGATGGTTTCATTATGACCATAACAGAAATTCAGCCGGCCTTCCTTTGAATCACGTTAAAACTGAGTTGGTGACCATTTTCAGAACGTATCAGCAGTGAGTGAGCACTGATTAAGTTCCTTAATCTTGAAGCTGATATGGACTAAATGAAGATTAATCTGGTACGAAAGCAGACTAAATGAATCCATCTTTACGTCTTGACCACACAGTTGTTACATGTGGTGGTGAAAATGATCACAAGAACACAGAGCCAGATGATTGCAGGACAAAGCTAACTGAGGTCTCATCATCTGGAAATCTGGTTGGGAGTAATCCTGCTAAATAAGGTCTTCTTAATTTAAGCCCATTAAATATCACAACTGTTGTCATTTTAAAAGCAATTTTAAAATTACAATAGTTGTGATATTTTAATGATTCATTCACAAGTGGTAAAGTGAAGCCTGCATATATTGTAGAGACGGTTTATTAAGTCATGTGGTACAGAAATACAGAAACATACTGTAGCAGTACGTTCACAGAATAATCAGCACATTACATTTGGTTCATCAGTGATAAAGTAGAAAGCATGTGTGCACTGACAACACTATTAAAAATATATTTAAGTCAAATATTCCTGACAAGCGCTTTAAATGTAAATGTGCCAAACAAGGTTTAGAATTTTTTTTCATTTCCTTTACGAAATCATCAATCGTAGATTAGCTTTGCTGATGTGCCCTCCTATTTTCTTCATCGTACGAAAACAAGTTGTAGTGCTAGTTTCGTGACAAGAGCTCCATCACACAAAAACGAACTTGTTATCCTTCAGGCCTCTGGTTTGAGCCACATGTGCCGAGCTAATTTCTGCACCGCCAAGTTTCATTCGAAACAGCTCATAGCACGTTCACAGCTATCAACTGCATTCAAGACACATGCGTATACACAATTGTAAAAAGAACATTTGTTCCAGATTGCCTTGATACATTGCAAATCTATCAAGGAAGCGGCTTTTGCCAATTTTTGAGTTCTTTTCAACGCTAACAAGCTGAACGAGAGAGCTGGCATTTAAGCCCAGTGAATGCAGATATTTGTTCAGCTGATTTAAATACAGTTCCATTCAACGGGAACATTCAGCAGTGAAAGGTGGGAAAAGACTATTATCCAACACACACAATTCACTTTTGCTAAAGCGCATCCATTATTCTCCCCTGAAAGAACATATATGGTCATATTTGGGCTCAATAATAATATTATTAAGCAAAATCAAACAGTAAATTCTAGTTCACCACATGACAAGGATTTTGTTTCATAATAATATAATTATACAGATAATTATAAAATTAAAAAAAGAAAACTTTTTAAAAAGAAAACATACAAAATGCTATTAAATGTTTCACAACATGGCAGATGCTACGAATGGAGCTATAACATGACAGCTATGTGAAAGAGATGGTATTTCAGTTTTTCATATTTTCAGAAACCTTTGTTAAATTGGTGCTAAAAGTAGAGCAGCGCTATGTAATTTTAGCATTGTTCCACTTTAGTAAAAAAATAAAAATGCCTCATGTTGACCTAAAGTTGATGCCAGGAACCACTGAACACCACGGCATCTTCGTACAGGCCTACTTGTCCATGACTCGAAAACACAGGGTCCAATTTCAGCCTATGCAGACGAGGGATTAACACTCGGGGTGCATATGTACAGTGTACGTTTGCTGCACAGTTTTACTTGGCCATGGAAGGATGGCTCCTCCGGCCATTGAGGTAGAAAGACTAGAATTTTGTGGAGGCCTTTTTTGGAAGACAGCAAAACAATGGACAAAGAGCATGACTGTGGTAGCTTGCTGCAGGGAAGTAAGTGCCCGTTAGGGGCGCATAAGGTCACGACATCTGCTGACATTTACTGCTGGGCACTGGCCAAGTTTTGGAGGATTTTGGGGATCATGCCAATACCTCATATCAGTACAGTGTTAAACCACCAGGCCTCTTACTGGCTCTTTGAGACCTGTATGACCCCGCACTTTTTTTGATCCAAGCTAGCAGTCATGGATTTGTGAAGATACTGTGAATTGTGAACACGAAGAGTGGGCTCTGAGTTGATATTCTAGTCTAGATACTGTGTGTTAATCTAAACAGTATGACAATTATTGTAGGCACAGTGTGTTTTTGACTGTGTGCTATTAGAGACAAATAGAGATAGGTTCCAATTTTAACACTTCAAATCTGGTTCGTCAAAATACATTTTTATTTATTTGGTTCATTTGTATTTGTCACTGAAAATCACAGAAAGAGAGAGAGAGAGAGAGAGAGAGAGAAAGAGAGAGGCAATGAGAAAAAAAAGACAGACCTGGCAAGGGCCATTCAAACAGTCCTGAGCCTCCGTTTAATCACACAAAGGAAAAGCTTGAGTTTACTGTTGTCCTTGATTCAATGCAGTCATAACTAAATGCAGAAACTCTATTCACCCAAACAGCCATCATTCATTCAGGCATCTCTTTCATTCATGTTTTCTTCATTGGGCAGAGGTTTGAGTTTCACACAAGTCCTCTCAAAGCAAAATCCCTTCGTTTGTTCGTCTCACACTTTGCTGGCAAGATACCTCCACGGAAAGCTGTCAAATGGAGCATGTTATATACTAGCCTTTAGCAGAGTAACAAAAGGGCAACATCTGATTAGCATTCACTGCACAATCTCCCTCTTCCCTTAGTATTTTATTACCACAGGTGCAAGGGCATTCATTGATCAGATGCACGCTATGGGCAAAGCTTATCCTAATTGAAAACAGCTCTATTTATACACCTGCAGGCACTAAAGCTTTCTGAGAATGTGAGGGCTTGCAGAAAAGAAAGAGAAAAAGGGGAAGGGAAAGAATGAGGGGAGTTATAGAGACGAGCAAATCTTACACAAACGATGGGAGAAACACTACTTGTTAAAGCGGCGGCTCTTGGAAAAGCCGAAAGTGATGAAAACGTCCTGTTAGTAGCTGACTCATAAAACCTGCTTATGCACAGCTTAATTGTGCTGTGCCTGGCAAAAAGTACGATACACTGTTCACTGTGTCAGGTGATATTAAGCCTGTGTGTTACGCAACATATTTTGTTGAACATGATGTTCGTACAAACGTCACAGAAGAGCTGTAAATCATCATTCTGTCCCATTTAGCACTTTTGGAACTATCAGTGCTTGCACAAATACAGAGTCAGTACACACTTAGGCTACTGCACTACCTTTGTAAGGGTGCATAGGCCGGTCGATGTCCACATTCTCTATTAGCCGTACCTGTATAACAATATGGTTTCAGGACATTTCAAATAGTAAAAGCTCATAACTAGTTATCATGAACTGTCATGCTTTTGATGCAAACCTAAAATATGATTATGTTGGGCTAAAGACAAAGCCGCTGAAGGAACAGTTACCTTATAGGATTTAGGATGTCTCCAGAGTTCAAATACTCGAAACATAAGATCAAGTTCATCACTTAGACCACAGATAAGCCTAGACTATAACGAAGCTCTCTGGTTGCCTTTCTTTTGCTTTGGACTTTATTTTCAGAAACCTTTATTTTTTCAATCAGCATTTTGATTTTGATATATTACTTTACTTAAGCTGAAACCAAGAATGTCTAACCATGTTTTAGTAGGGTCGAATGCCAAAGAGACACGTCTACAGGTGGTTTAGGCAGGGGAGCTGGCCGCAAGCAGCCAGAGAAAACACAAATATAGTGCTCCAAAAATGTTTCCTGAAGACCGACCACACCAACTATGCAATCATCGCCGAGTGCGAGTCCAAGTTTACGGCATCCCAAAACTCCCACAAACACACAGAAAGCACTGCTTTTACTCTTATCCCAATCCAGGCAACGTACTACTAGAATATCACACGAAACTCATCCGGTGACATTTTTTTGGCCGGACGCCTTCATATACTGTAGTACGACACAACTGATATAAACCATCTTTTAATTTGTCATTTCATTCCAACTGACAGGAAAAATGTTCTGCCATGACCCGAAATGAACCAAACAGGACTGCAGAATGCATTTATTTTTTGTTCTGTTTTTCCGCTTTTCTACTACTGTAGCATTGAATAGGCTCTTTACCACACCTCCAGTTTAGTTTGACTTTAAATATACATAATTACAACTAAAACGGGCCTAACGTACAGTACACGCTTTGCTGACATTATGCTGTTATACAGCCCATTGTCCTTGAAATGTAGAATATACATGTTACTTGTAGACTTACTGGAAAACACATTGGCAAATGTTCTCTCTCAAGGTCACACAATGGTGTGAAGATCATCTCTTACTGCAGTCAACACACATTAACTTACTTCTGCTCGCTCCTTTTGGAGAGCCTGGAGGCCTGAGCAGCTGCTTTCCTGCTCTCGAATTCCTCTCTCTTCCAGACCTCGCCAGTACCCCTGAGGCCCAGCTCCACCACCTGGCGAGCCAACTTCTCATCCTGAAAGAGCAATAATCAGATCTGGTAAGTTTTGCACAGACCATAAGAGGTTGCTTATAACAACCTCTTATAACAGTGAGTAACTGTGATTATAACTTATAACAGTGAGTAACAGTGATCGGGACTGTCCACATTAAGTCGAACTCAACGCAGGACAAACTTGTAGTTTGGTGCTAAAATGCCACCCTTAAGATGCACAATGGCTTTCTGGATCAAGGATTTCTGCCACATGTCAGTGAGTCGACACAGCATGGACCATCGTGCAATAGCCACATGACTGAGGAAGATTCCTTGGGCCTTCAAACAAAAGGGCTGCTTTTATGTGGCCATGGGGAAATGAGTTGGCAAAGCCTGACTGGTTAGGAAACAGCAGCGATGTGGGGAAACAGTGGAAACTGTTCATTTGAATCTAAAGACAGCAAAATTGTTTCAAGCATTTCGGGGTGGCACAAGACTTCTCTCCATAAAGTCTCCTGTGATCACTTAAAAATCTGAAGAAACTATAAACCAATGAGTGCTACGAGTCCGTGTGTTTAATGGAAAAGAAGGTGGCATGGTCCATTTCTCCTACGTTGCAAATAGTCAAATATTTACCCTTACTTGTAATTAGAGAATAGGGTGACAAGCAGCAGACTCATTTTAAAAGGTTTGTCATTCACAAAAGGTTTGATTTTATACCCTTGAAGGTGAGCGCACATTTAACCTATAATGAAACTTTGCTAAGAAGAAAGGCTTTTTGGCTCTTGAAAAACAACCCACAAGCTTTTCAGTTCAGCAAATAACACCACTGCCTCTCAGACCTGTGAGATGTGGTTTAAGAGGAAAATCAAGAGAGAAAGATGTTGGAGAACTTACTGATTGTTACAACGTGCTGATGATGAAGACCACTTCCGTAACTGTTACCTGAAGTTCTGCTCAAAGAAAGCTTCACCATGTAAACAATGTGTTTCTTTGTTAAAAAGCAAAACGTTTTTAATCAGTGTATTGTTAGCCATAGATTGGGAACATCTGCCGCGCAATCCCCGGTATTATTTGTTACTATAGAAACAATAATATATTAGGACAAGTATGAACTCTGACGTACTGTCTGATCAGTTATTATTGAAAAATTACAGAACACCTTCAGACCAAGAATTTAACTGTATTGTGGGAAAAAGCTTTATACTGTACGTACTTACCAAAAGCTAACTAATCTGATAAAGGCTAATTTAACATCAGTTCAGAGACTTGGAATGACAGCAGTAAAGTCACTGCTAATAAACCATATAGTTTGGGACACACACATTCCTGCAAACCCAAAATGAGCCCTGGCCAATGAAAAATGATCCCTAACATATGTCTGAAACCGTCCCCTTGGGGTAATCATAGTTAACAAAACACATAATGAGTTCACTATTGCGGACAATTCTTTCACCTAATGTTTGAATTATTTATAAACCTCATCTCCTGAGCACCACATTAACAAATCCCAAGTAAGCAAGCAGTCAGATGGAAAAATGTTATTTGGAAATTTGACTTGGGTCCTTGGGGGGCCCAGGCAGAACATTCCCAGGATTAATACCAGGCAGGAGTACCTGCCACACAAGTTCTTTCAAAAGACGCAAAATACTAATACCTGCTATGATTGACTGTCATTGCTGATTCATTCTGGATGAAACAGATATAATGACAGTGCAAGGGAAAATACTATGTTGTTACCTGATATCACAAATGTAAAATAGTTCGATTATGACTGCAGTGAGGCAGTAAGCTTATGTCAAGGAGTGATACCACTGGTTAACAGACCAAACATGAAGAACACTACCTCCTATGTGTAATAGAAAGCAATTTTAGGGCAGTGGTGGCTCAATGGGTAAGGCTCTGGGTTATTGATCAGAAGGTCAGCGGTTGCCATGATGTCATTATTGGGCCCTTGACCTGAGCAAGACCCCTCACCCTTTTGCTTCATGAGGGCCATATCATAGCTGAACCTACTGTACGCTTTCACCTCAACTTCATGACGAGCTGGTATATATGAAAAATATGTCACGGTGCTGTAATGTGCATATGACAAGTAAAGGCTTTTTATTTATTTATTTATTTATTATTTCTTTTTTTTTAATATTACATTATTATTATTATAAAAGATTATAAATGCTTCTGTTTAAGGTGAATTAGTTTCTAGAGTTAGATTAAATAATAAGAGGATTTGTTGGTCTAAGATTTGTTATTATCCCACGATCCATCACATAAGACTTTAACAGGACTTAACAAATCAGCAATTAATACAATCTCTGCTTGATCTGGGATTTATGACAATTATCTGCCATGAAGGATTTGTCAGTCTGAAGAAAATAAATATTAAAAATGTTACTCACAGGATCAGTCACCATAGATACTTGGTTCTTTTTTTTTTCTTTTGAGAGAAAACATCATACACACTAAAGGATTTCTTTTGTTGTGCTATTTTGAAATCCCAGACATAAGTAAATTAAAATCCAAATCCTCTACTTAAATTCAAGTGAACAACTTACATTTAAACTTCTACTGTAACTTCAAATGTACAAAGTAACAGGAATAAACATACTCTCATAGATACGCATACTATAGAACTAAAGGCAGGATTAATTGACTGCCTTTAGCAAGCAATCCTGATTACTTTTAAACACATTTTGAAGTTTGGGTTCAATTAGGTTTTAACTAACTAACTAACTAACTAACTAACTAACTATCTATCTATCTATCTATCTATCTATCTATCAGATTGCAATAAAAATTATTATGGTTTGCAAATATTACTTATTCTTTTTATTATATTATACTTACTTTATTAAGATTTTATCATATTTATATTAGCAACATTTGAGTACAATAAATCAATTGACCCCAAGCTGATGAGCTAAGGTTTGAATTTATATTCAGTGTGTGTAGTAAAATACGACACAACAAAAGTGTAAACAAGGAAGACATTGTTTAGATCCTGTCTCTATTTTTATCTCTCGCTCTCTTTCATTGTCAATACCGCTTAATCCTGTATACAGATTCGTGTGGGGCCTGGAGCCTATCCCAGGAGACTTAGGGCATGAGGGGGAGTACATTGTAGATGGGATGCCAATCCATCGCAGGGCATACACACACACAAACTCACACACCCATTCACACACTATCTACAATTTGGAAACGCCAATTAGCCTAATCTGCATATCTTTGGACTGTGGGAGGAAACCGGAGAACTCGGAGGAAACCCACCAAGCACGGGGAGAATAGACCCAAGGCGGGGATTCAAACCCAGACTGTGGAGGTGCAAGGCCTGACAGTGCTAATCACTAAGCCCCTATAATTTATATTATACATAATCACCAAAACACACACTATATCTATATACAATACATTATACATAAGTGAATTTCGCATCGTATAAGTCTCACAATAAATAACTATACAGTATAAGTGAAACCCACACACTATTAAACATCATATATTGGACACCAAATATGGTCATATGCCACATTTCCGCACTTCCTGTCATGCACGTTCCAAAATTATAACACTTTAGTGGCGCCATCTAGTGTCACAACAGTCTAATTGCTGCTCAATTCATAACCAGCGCAACTCCATTACATTCAAGACAACTATAACTACAGTTAAGGACAAAGTCCTAATCTAACATGTAGCACTGCAGTCACCGGTTCTGCTAGCTTAACGCCAAAACGGACCCTAGATACCAGGTGTAACGTTAGGAGAAATCGAGAAAGAACGTTTGCTTTTAAACATACATTTATTAAACTTGTTGGAAAAAGGAATCAAAAATATGCAAAAACGGAAACGGAAGTGTTTTAAATTTACCTCGAGATAATAAAGGTCTAATGACGTTATCTTAGAGTCTAAATACTCATCGTAAGTAAGAAACTCTGTAACAGTTCCGTCCAGACCCGTCCTAGCGCTGCGCTTCTCCATGTTGTTTACGATGGGATGAGTGATTCCCATAGCAACGGCTTCACGTGACCGGGTTGGGTCCTTTAAGCGCGAGAGCAACACGTTACATTTAAAAGGGGGAATTGATTAAAGCATTTTCATGATGCAGAAGTTTTCACCCCCGTGATTTCTTAAATATATTAGACGTTAGTTAAAACACAAAACATAAAAAAGGTTAACCCGCTAAAAATGTTTATTTATCCCCCCCCCCTATTTATTCATTTCCACCAGAGTTGGTAAATGATTAATGAAATACATAGTTGATTTATTTTTACATCTCTGACTGCCTTGGATCTCCAGGGTCTGGGTTTGATTCCTGCCTTGTTGTCTGTGCACATGGAGTTTGCATGTTTTCCCTGTGCTTGCTGGGTTTCCTCTGGGTACTCCAGTTTCCTCCCACAGTCCAAAAATGTGCAGATTAGGCTAGGCCCATAGTGTGTGTGAATGTGTGTGAATGTTGACCAGAGGTCCCACCACAGTCATGAAATGGGAATAAATGCAATGGTAATCGCCACTGCCCTCCACAGTCCCTAGTTGGACTACAAAGGTTCCTAAATGGATGGATGGATGGATGGATATACAGTAGACAAGCTATCATAAAGGAAAACTCCATGCTGAAACACATTAAATATCTTATATTATATTGGAGTATTTATGTGTTTATTGGTTCTGTTGCAGAATTGTTCCTTGGTGTTGGTCTTTTTTTTTTTTTTTGGGAGGTTAGCAGATGTGCGTTGCTTCAAAATCTCAGGGGGGCATTGCTAATGTAGTTGCAATGAAGTTTTATAGTTTAATAGGATACAAAAATCCAGTGATCACAAACATAAGAGTCATGTTTCGTATCAAGCTCATCAAAACAGAAGGGCAGCTTTACACCATTTAATGTCAGCATTCGGTATCATATTTCTCGGCAATTTGATTTAAAAAAAAGTCAAGACAGAATTTTTTAAAAAATCTATGTATCCACCTTTAATTGTGTATACCCTTTAAACAAATTGAGTAACAGAAGTTGACATTAACACAGTTAATATTAACAAGTAACAAACAGGATTGATGTTTCTGCAGAATGTTGGGCTTATTCCTGATTTGGAAATAATATCATGTAAATGTTGTAAAGGTTTAGCACCCCTAAAAAAAAAAACCCTACTCTGCAACATATGGTTTCATGATTAAAAGCATGAAAGAATTTGTATGAGTCAATGCGTATTGAGGTTACAAATGGTTAAGATTACACCTGTGATTGGTGTTGTAGCTTTTCTTACCACTTCATTCCTATGACATCCAATGAAGTCACTCCTGTGTTATGTGCATATGTGGGGAATGGTGAAGCTGTTCATATGTTCTTCCTCAGTGGTTTATTTTGGGAATTGTGAATGACTCAAATTTGGTATAAACTTATGCTGAATTATGCTATTGAACATGACTGGAGGTAGAAGAAAGTCTCCAGCATGCATGATGTCACTAAGTGAGAGTGTAAAGGGCTACATGCTTAAAGGAAGAGGTCAGTTCTGTGGTTTCTGTCCAGAGTCGGCTCTTGTCTTGTTTTACAACTGGAGTTACTCAATTTAATTTTCGTTTGATTTCTGTGACTTTTTTGCAACTCATATGGAGTCCTAATTGCTGGATTTTCTGTAAAACTCGTAAAATGAACCGTGAAGCCATTTAGAGGATTATTTTTGTTTTACTTGCCTTTCAGGGAACATTACATTACATTGAATTACATTACCAATACATTGTGACAGACTAGCATCCCGCCCAGGTTGTATTCCTGTTTCATGCTCAGTGTTCAAATCCAATGTAAAGTTGCTCAGAATGAATAAATATTGTACAATACATTTTACCTAATCGAAAACACAAAAACAAGCAATCTTTTTCCCTTTTCTCATTTTCCTAGGAAATAAAAACAGCTAGTATGTGATTATTCTAAATAACATCTAGCACTGCACAACATACCCATAAACAGTTTTGACAGTCATGTACATCTCACAGTTTTTTCCTACATTCCTGTAGTCCTAGCTAGAGATTGAAGAGGGCCCAAGTCTTTTCTTCTTGCACAAACCAATATATTAAAAAGAAAAAATGTAACTCAAAGGACATAGTAAGATATATAAAGTGCATTTACTCCAGTACATCCCATTCATCTGAGTTTTAACATGCTTAACTCCAGCCTTTAAATGCTACTAAAAATGAGGACAAATAATTTATTGATTTAAAAGTCGGCTTCTTTAATCATAGCTGTATGATTTCAAGCGGCTACCAAACAGGATGATTGGCGTTGTGGCGTTGTGCTCATTCAAATTTTTCAAATTAAATGGCTGTAGAAACTGTTAAATTCTGTTTGCGCAGAAGGTCATTCAATTAGCCTTACTTATACATTTTTGACACAATTTTAATGCAACTTAAATGTAATTTTATGTATGTATATATATTTATTTGATGTTTTGTTGAATGTTGTATGTAGGCACCTCCTCTTTTTAGGGTATTTGGTTCATTGCAATCGAAGATGTGTATATCGGCTAGTATTATTGTTCACAAAATATTTCTGCTTTAATAAATGCTGAAATAAATATAACTTTTAAACTACTAATAGCATCAGAATTTCTGTTTGCAAACTCATAAGTGATTAACATTAGTCTTAACTTTAGCTTATTGTTCTTTGCTTTTTAGTGTTATTTTATTTGCCACTCCAGCACTGAAATACTATATTTCTTACAACCACAGATAGACATAAGAACAGTGTGAGTAAGAACAGTAGCTACATGTTGAGAATATACATTTTCTTTACATA
>JAQMYK010000014.1:15708518-15720979 GCA_030014345.1 Clarias buthupogon | reverse complement strand
CGGGAATCGAGCCTGGCCGGGGAATCGAACCCGGACCCTGGAGGTGCAAGGCGACAGTGCTAACCACTACACCACCGAAAATGCAACATGGAAATTCATATATCTATTCTATTCTATTCTATTCTATTATAGTATATTATATTACTAGCATTATAGTCATTGATAATAATAATTAAAAAAAAGATCACTTGTTACAAAACAAACAGTTGTTACTTGTCGTAACTTGTTGTTACTGGCAGAGCAGGACATTCAACTGGACTGATAGTTGAATTTCCTAGTGCCCCACCCATTAGAAAAAAGAGGGTAAAAATCAGAATGCTATCTCTATCTTTTTTAAAAAAAGTCATTTTGGAGACATAGTATATGATTCATCAGGGGGCCAATACAAATTTGCAGGAACCTCCCAGAACGTCTGGAAGAGGTGGGCTCTCCATCTTTTCAGACAAATCCCACCTTCTATGTTAGTATTAGTTACAAGAATTCATTATCATTCATAATTGATGTTGTATACTGTATGTGAAATGTAGGCCAATTATTGCTACTGCACAGCCAACAACGCAGTGGATGGAGGTCTAAGGTATAGCACCAGTCTGCTGTGATTTGGGCTATTTGTCTGATTATTATGGGATATTAGGGTCCATGTAGACACACTTAGTGCGTATTTGGCAGCGGATAGAAGAAACAAGAAGGGGAAAGGGAATTGTAGGAGGAGCTGGATGTCACATTTAAATGTGGGTGGAGCTGAGTGTCAACTCCACCTCTTTCCACTTTTCAGAAGTTCACCTACAATTTGCACAACATTTGGAAGAAAACATACCTTCTGTCCATGTGAGTGTGTGTGTGTGTGTTGTCCAACAGTCTGTTTGGAAGCTAGCGTAGCGTGGCATTGCATGGCAGTATTCCCAATAGACTCAGGTGCCAGAGCTTGCATTTGAGCAGGGGGTATGTGGAAGGGGGCTGGAGTGTGTATGTTTGCACGCATGTGTGTGAAGGGGTTTGAGTGGACCATCTGCCAAATTTGAAGGAAATCACTACAACATGCAGGTGCAGCAATATTCTTCCCAGCACGTGAGGTAAAGACAATTGGGGAAGGCACAGATTTACACTGAGATAGTTCACTGCCAAATAAAGACATTGAAGTTTTGTGGATTTGCGGTGCATGGCTTTACTTAGATTTTTCGAACTAAATCAAGTAGTTAAGGGGCTTAATTTATAATCGCAGAAAATCCTGTTTTGTACAGAAATCACATCAGCAACCTGCTGTCCAAATGCAATACACAAAGGAAAAGTCTGCGTCTATGGAAAGAAGGCTTTTAATTCAAACGCAACATTCTTGGTACTTGTCTCTATTCACACAAACTACTTATATAGTCTATGTGCGTGCATCACATATGGTCCATATTGTATACACAGTAATCCATTTGCATCCAAAATACACAGTGAAATAATAAATTTTGTCTCGTAAATTGTCATGCAGATGTTTACATGAATCATCTGCGCTTGGCGAAGTAATTACAATGACAGTCTTGTATTACTGTGTAATCCTGCATTCAAAGAGAATTCAATTAAACAGATATGTGTATCTAACATATTTGTGAGAGCAAGGGGAAAAAAAGCATACCTCAGATATAATCCTAATATGGACAGACAGGGATTGAGCTTTTGTAGTTTAGGTGTACTAGGCCACAAGTCAAGAGATTATTGAAAAAAAGGTTATTGTATTTTTTTAAATAACACAAAAGCAGATTTCATTATTACAAGGTTGAATGTAACATCTGTGCAGGAATAATTTTTTTTCTACACTCTAATAAATCTGCCCATATTATAATAATTCATAACACTCCCAGGGAATTGTGAACACGTGTATAAAGAGATTCAAGCAGTTACATCAGGACATTTTGTGCTTTATTTATTTATCTTTAAAGCATAGTACAATGAGGCTATAGGAAAGTTATTTTATGTAATACCAAGGATGGGGAATATGCAGAATTGTCTGAACAGTCATCAGTGTTGCAGTAGCTAGAGTTCTATAGATACAGTACATAAGGTTTACATTTTGGAGAATATTAGAGACATTTGTTTTTTGCATGTGGATGGGAAACTCACCTGTAGTGGAAAAGGAAAAATAAGTTGATGAGTAAAAGTAGTGCTGTGTTTCCGTGCCGTTGACTATGATCATAAGGGGGAAGTCTCTTATCTTGACGTTATGTGATCTCTTTGTGATGTAGTCCGTAATCCACTTGCATGTCAGTCTGATAGTACTTGTACCGTGGTATATAGTATTTTTGTCAGTATCATGGTACTTATTTGCTGATATAGTACATATGGTATATGGTAATACCATGGAACATGCATTTGTACAATGGGACATGTACTATAGTACGGTTATGGTTCTGCGATGTACCATAGTGTTGTACTATGGAACGTGTATCAGGATACTGTCAAAGATATGTGATGCATGTTTATGTACCATGGTGGTGACATTTCTATAATATGATACGATTGTAGGTATGTAACATTATTTAAATATCATAATGCATATTGAAACTCTTAAAATGACATGAAGTAATATAGTACGGTACTGCATGTATTGTACCATACCAGCAGTACATACTGTACTAATATATCTAATATTGTACAGTATGTATAAACATGCCATATTAGACACATGCTGAACTTTGGCAGCCACCGTTCAGTAAGTACCATGGTATTCACCAAAGTATTATGGTATACACCATAGGACTACCACAGTGTCTACTGTAGTGACACAGTACCTACTGTACAATGGTATTTACCAAAGTAGGGTGGTATATCCCATAGTACCATGATGGTACCCACTGAATTTCCATAGTACCCACCCTAGTACTCTATAAAGTCCTGTGGTGCCTACAATGGTAACGTTTGAAGGATCAAGTAATACTATGGTATATTATGGTATGTATAATATTGTATGTATTTTACATACCATAGTAAAAGTTCTTATAGAAAGTAAGCTATGCTTTGATTATAATCAATATATTTAAAAAAAAAAAAAAAAAAAACTGTCTTGCATTTGGGATTTGAGTAGCTTGTTAAGTTTGGTTTAACATTTTTAATTGTCTATGTGGCTATAATGGCCCCTTACACAATATCCTGGGCTTGACTTACAGGATGTAAAAGCATTTAGATATACAGGCAATTGCCCTTGTGTTGTTTGTTTTCTGAGTGAACCTGTGAGCCTGAACACTCCGTTTGGCCTTTGTGGATTTGTGAGTGTACAGTATGTGTGTGTTTGCTAAAACTCCTCACTTTGTCTCTGCGTAGACTCACATGGCACCAGCTGCCATGTTTCTCCTAAGCTGCGCTTGCAGATTCCTCTGACACATACGCCAGCCAGCATCAACGTATCCAACATCGGCAGACTACCTTTGGCCTCATCTGTCCTGACGGACGTTTTCTGCTCACGGCCTGTGGAATTACGGACTTGACAACAAAATGCTTGTTGTTACAACAATTTGAATCCTGGGAATGAGAAGCAGAACAAACTGAGGTCGATATTTCTGTATTACACTTAGAGGCAAATGGCAGAGTTTTATTAAAATAAGACAATACTAGAAGTTTTCTGACATCTAACTTTGTGCACTTGGCTTAATGGAGCTAGTCCTTTTAAGCATGCATTTAAATGACAACGATTAACTTTGAATATACTGTATGTTCAAATTACTATGGCTTTGTGGAATAAGTGGAATATAAAAAAGGTCATAATTTTCCTCATCACTTATTTGCACTTAAATCAGTTCACACACTGTCCATTGACCAGCTAATTTTCTCCAAGAGTTTTATGTTCCTTTTCTTTTAATACGCTGAACCTTTCTGACATTTCAGGGAAATTTAGCTAAACTGTCTTGATCCTTAATATCTAGTACTTGTATGCCATTTTAAAGTGATTTTGTTAAAGTTTAAAGTGCTCCACTGTAATGCAAAGTATTTGCCATGTACTTTGGAGTTTATACCACACTTACTGTACCTGGTTATACAGTACCTGTCTATAGCCCTCAAACCTCCATGTCAGTCAAGACGTCTATTCACTCCTTTCCAGCTCTGTCCAGCACACCAGTGGCTGGTGGTATTTACAGATGACGTCTCTCCATAGGGGTCTGGTTAAAGTCATTAGAGTCACAGTCATGCTTTCATGGGAGAAATTCCACATGCTTGGCACAGTTGGAGTTTGAGAAGTGATGAAAGGTGATTAGGTGGGCTTTGCCAGTTAATTGAAGAAAAGGGTATTTAGCAGAGGGGGGGCTGACCACATGAGGAGACCGTTATTTCCATATCAATATTTATATTTATTTTGTATTGTATTGTTATAGCAAAAACAAACGTTGGAATGCCAGCAATATAATTTGTCTCATATCAATATCATCATGTGTGATTTAAAACCTTGTTTTACATGCAGTGTTTGGCATTGCTCTTGGTTTAACATGGTTTGGGTGTAATAATACTGTACCTCTCTTTTATTACATACCTACTGTCACGGAATAACAGACCCCACAGACAAAGATGCAGAAAACCAGAACAGGTGCTTTTATTGATAATGAATGGGGTACGGTTGTGGATGAGATGTGGATAAGGAGAGTCTTATCTGGTATGGTGCCGGAGCTGATGGATGGATGATCACAGACGGGAAGAACACGACACGGAGGTAGGAGGGACAATTAGACGTGAGGTGTATACAGTATATCTTGGGCTGGTGATAAGGTTCAGGTGTTGGTGTTTAGAATTCGGGTGATTGGGGACGTTGACTGAGGGCGGAGCCTGGTGTTTCCGTGACACCTACACAAAAATTTCAAATGAGATATGGGTACCTCAGAAAATCAATAGTGCATAATTAACAGGAAAGAAATGAAAAACAAAATAAGGAGGAATAACATGAGGTATAACACGACATGAGATTATGTCATGGTTGGATGCTTAATTAAAGGTGATTAACTCATCTTAGATCACAATAATTACCCACTGCTAATATTTCCATCTAACAGGTCACTTAGTATTACAGTAATGCTGCATTTGGGAAAAAACAATGTACAGTATGCCTTCACGAAAGTGTTTTGTTACACTGCAAGCGTCTTTTCTTTTCTGCTTTTGAAAGCTACTTTTAACTGCACTTTACAATAACATGAACAATCGAATAACTGATGAAAATCGTAGTACAGCAATAACTGCAGACTGTAGCAAGTAACTTAGCAGCGAGCTAGGCAGTGGGCAATAGAGAATAGTGTTAGCAAGAAGTTAGCTGACAAACTCACTCGCTCATCATCTATAATGCTTTATCCAGTATACAGGGTCGCAGGAGGTCTGAACCCGAAACCTGGAGGTGCTAGGTGACAGTGCTAACCACTACGCCACCCTGCCACCACATAAGTGATATACTAACTCTAATATTGATGATTAACATCTTAAAACAACAATTAATATGATATGTAGTTGGCACGGCTGTCAGAGCTTTTGTTCTTGAAAATGAATCATTGGCTTCTGACCAGAATAATCAGTTAAACTGATATTGCCAAGGTATAATAGAAAATACCACAATTAACTGTAAACCTGTAAAATTGTAGCTGTACACCTTATAATATAAAATATATACTATTTGTCCATTTTTACTGTCCTCAGGGAGTATAAACTTTTGAACACTCACTTACTCTTGTTCCATAAAGGGAGGGGCTCTGTTCTTGTTCTTCACAGATCAGTAAGAGTCCTGGAGGCTCGGCTGCATTGTCCCGATGATGTAATTATTTCCCAGTGGCACCTGGGAAGCGGGCAGCTCAGGAAGGCATCGCTCACCGCCAAGTGTGCAGATGTTTCTAATTGCTTTCCATTACCAAGAATAACAGCTGTTTATATCTATCAGCATATAATTCACAAGAGTTCCAGACTGTTAGGATAGCATATCCCACCTGGTGACCATCACTGCTTGTCAGCTGTAGGAGAAGGACATTTCTGGTTGCTTGAGTTTGGAAGGCGCCCTCGATGAAATGAAGTGTCACCTTCAGTCGGCTTTATTTTAGCATCTGAGCAGTTGAATGCTCAGGAGATACAGGGAATCCTGCATAAGGAATACAGCTTCACAGCTAGTTGTCAGTAATGACAAACTAGATCAGAATGAAGGCCTTTGCACTTGACTGTGGGTGACAGATCTGTATGGCAAAACTATCCCATTGACCAAAAAGGTCTTTGCAATGCTTGTATTATACTTGTATTATACTTATAGACTACTATTGTCAAAAACGTGGTAGCATTTTACCTCTTACAAAACTAATGTTTTTAGATATAGATGTAATGAGACCATATAAAAAAAACATGGTAACAGCTGCACATTCTGAGCTCGGTTTACTGGCTATGTGGAGTTTATAATTGAACCTCAGGTCCTTTCGGTCGTTACTCAAAAAACATAAATCTAAATTGCCAGATGTCAGCATGTGTACGCACTTAGCAATGGACTAGCATCCAATCCATGACGTATTCCTGCCTCAAACTTACAGTTATTGGCTCTGGATCAAGCAGGTACTACACTGACTTACAATAAGCAGATTCATGCAGTGAAGGCAGTTTATTCTATTTGTTTTAGAGGTATTACCATAGTCATTAAATCATTTTTTAAAATATACCATTTCCCCTGTCCACCACGTTTAAACATGATACTAATTATAATCAGGTATGACACATTTACTATTTGCTTACAAAAAAGTTTTTTGATTTGAACACTGATCAAATCAGTTAGATTTTTATGATAATGATGCAAATGTATGCAAAACCCCCCCTAAACCCCTAAACCAGGTGCTGGAGGGCCAGTGTCCACCACAATTTTCAGATATTTTTCTTAAAACATAGTTGATTCAACTGTTCTTGTAATTTCCAGGTTTGATGGGTGTGTTCAAGTGTTGGTGAATTACAAAGTGTGGTGGAGATTGGTCTTCCAGAACAGGAATTAAATTCTCTAGCCATAGACCAAAAAAATTAACCAAGTCAAAATTTGTCTAATTCTGTGCAAACTTATGGAAATTTTGTATTCATACAAGCTAAGATCACTAAGCAATGACTGGCCACAATGATTTCAAGCCAGCAGGCCTTGCTGAGGAACACAACCTCTGGCAACGTTAGGGACGCAGACACACTAAATCATAAACAAGCAATTTGGGAATGCCAAACAGCCTACAATGCAATAGACAATAGGTCTATAGACTATGGGAGAAACCAGAGTCCCCAGAGCAGAAACACCAATCATCCTTTGGATAAGTCCACCTACCTATTTTTTACCTACTCATTGACCTAAAAAACAAGCACGCTTTTTCTAGGCTTAAAAAGGAAAAAAGTCATAACCAACCATATTTATAAGGCATAATGTATGATGATGTATACTTATCTCCAGTACATATACATATACAGTATACGCTGCCTGGCCAAAACAAAGGTTAACATTTGAATTTAAATGTCAAATTGAAAATTTGGAAGAGTTTTTGACCAGAAAATTATTGAATAGGATTAATACAGTAAGTTTAAGCTGGCAACACTAGCTCGTGCAGCCAATAACTTATTTCTTAAACTACCATGATGAAAGACATATTCTGTGGATGTAGAAAAGATGTTACTGTGTTCAAGAAAGCTGATCAAATGTGTTGAGTGTTAGGATCTGAGGTTGCTTCAGTTGGTCAGGTCTAGGCTCAACAACATTATGTGGCTATAAAATGAAATGAATGTGGTACTGAATGACCAGGTTATCACATCAATTGATATTTTCTTCCCTGGTGGCTTAGGTATTGTACATCACAGGACTTAAAAAGTGTGAAAGTGTGGTTCTGAGAGTTTGAAGAATTTTTTGTCATGGTACCACACAGTTCTGAGTTCTGACCTTAACCCCATTGAAACCTTTTGGCACATGGTGGAGAAGTCTAGCAGTTTGTAAGAGTCTCGACTCTTCTATTAATACCTATCATCAATATGACAAAAGCAGGCATGCTGTAAACAAAACTTTTCTTCAGGCAGCAAACTTTATATCAACCTAAGTAAGCATTACTGCAGAAGCCTTCTGTCAAAAGTACAACTAAAACTTTTTCATTCATATTAACCTTGCTAACCTTGGTTCTTGTATACTGTAGGCTAGGGGTCATGCTAGATTTTCTTCGATTCTGTTAGCATTTTCTTGGCTACTTATAGAAAAAAAAACCTTTTCCAATTCATGAGACATCGATCCCTCAGGTTTATAAGACCTAACCTCTAAAAACAAGGCCATGATGGTAGGCAGCTGCTCCAGTTCTCCGCCCTTACCGAGGACTCCGTTCTGCTGAGACATGCAGTACCGGACAGGATAAGCTTACTATGTCCACCGACTGTTTTATTTCAGATGGAATGTCTCTGTCCTGAGGCCTTTTTAAAAAAAATATATTTTACATTATCACCCCAGTGCCTCCTCATACATTTGGTTTCATGGGGCATCAACCTTAATTTCTCCCATCGCTGGTAGCCTGATGCTTATGAAGCTGTTTTGCCTCCCTTTCTTTTTTTCCCATTTCTTCTTCTCTTGATGAGCAGAAAAAGCTCATTCTCTCAGTTCAGGTATGCAAGATGTCTCCTTCCATGACCGTAGCTGCACAGCCGAGGCCTTAGGCTTCACACTGAGTCTACCGCACTATCAAAGATCTAACCTGAATATCAGTGGGTGGTAGCACAATGCTAGTTCGTGGCTGGAACAATGCTCTTAGGGCAAGTTTTTAAAAAGAAAAAAAAAAAACATCTAAATTCAACCTTGTGCTGACCTTGACACATTGCCATACTCAACCCTCTGTAAAGCAAAGCATTTTTTTCGCTGTAAGCTAAATTGTTTTTTTGTTTTTTGTTTCTCCTTGAGCTGTGGTGCCATAATGTTTTTTGAATAACTCACCCTCTGCCCCTTTAAAACTGACAGATACCCTCTTCATAGACTTTGCAGGCCCACACTGTCTGTCAAGCACACAGTTTAGAGTGAGCTATCTGCATGGGAGCTTTGCCAGTTAGAGCAGAATGTCATTATGTGTGGAGGCTGCGGCAAGCGCCGCTACCGTCATGGGGAATTCATCACCGAAAGTGATGATCATAATGGACTTTGCTGCAAATGAGTTTGGATGAGCTGCGCTTTTGGCAAGCATTGCAAAATCAGCAGCGGTATTTATGGATCTAAAGAAAAAAAAAGATCGGCAGAGGAGGGCTTTTTTTTCCCCATGGGCTGGCCCAAAAAGGAAACTTTTTCAGGAAAGTAGGGGCGCCACCATTAGGTTATACCACTATTACTACTATGTAATAGCATTATCATGTTTCTGGCAACTAAAATGCTTTTAGAAACCAACTTGTACATCAAAATATAACAAAAATTCAGTGAGCACAATAATAAAATATTGAACCCAAGCATTACTGAATTCATGATTCTGATTGGTCAGAATGTTCTATAACTGTCAGCATATTTGGTTGCAAGGTTTATACATAATTGTTAGTACAGTATATAGGGACTTACTATAACTGCTTGAACGGTAAAGTCCTCTGTAAAATATTTTTATTTGGATTTTCAGAAGGAGTCTCCAGTATCAGACTATAGCATTAGCCATAATAAGAACTAAGTTGTTTCATAAACTGGATAATATTGAACATAAATATAAATTGTTAAATGAGTATACTTAGTAGTAGTCAGCCCTGTCGCCTTGCACCTCCAGGGTCTGGGTTCAATTCCCGCCTCTGCATGGAGTTTGTGGTTCCTCCCACAGCCCAAACACATGCAGATTACAGTAATTGGTGTTGCACCATAGTGTGTCTGTGTGTGTGTGTCCTGCGATGGATTGGCACCATGTTCATAGTGTACCCCATTTTGTGTGCCCTAAGTCTCCTGAGATAGGTTCTAGGCCCCCTGACCCTGTATACAGGATAAAGTTCTCTAGACAATGAGTGAGACGAGTATACATTTACTGCACCTGTATATAGTTCTTCAGCAACTGAAGCGACCATTCTTCCCTTCTTACCCTGGAATAGGGTCAGTCTGAATTCATCAGACCACATGACCTTTAATAAATTATATATTTATGTGGTATAAGAAGAATAAAACCTTACAGGGAAATAATCTAGTTTATGGTGATAATGGTATCACTTAACTCTTGTCATTGATTATTATCCTATTACGGCATGTCCAGTTGTTTCTTTCATATCTCTATCCGAAGTATACCGAAGTTTAGAGCATCTAAATATTGTTGGTAATATTCTGCCAGTGTTTTATCTTTTTTTAAAGGCTCCTGTACATAATGGTTTATTCAATTATTCACATTTGACACCAGACAGTTTAATCATCAAATTTTTCCAGCACGTGAAAAGCCATAACAGTAAAATATCCTTTTAGCAACATGACTAAAGTAGGGTAAACACAGAATAAATGAGTAAATAACAGTGAAATACCAAAGCATACTAATTATATTTGCTCATTATGAGATAATGACGCATGGCAAGAAAAAAGTATCAGTGCTGCAGATTTTCTTTCAGCTGCAAAAACAACTCTCCAAATGTTCGGCGTACTCATTAAAACAATGCACTTGAAAGCTGTGCGTTTTTTTTTTTTTTTTTTGACTATGAGATCAAAAACATCGACAGCATGAAGGCGCAGTTTCATGTGCAAATTAAACGGAAGGTACAATGGCATCGTGGCAGACCGTTGACCGCGTAATTAGCCATGATATTTCTTTTCTTTCCCTCCCTAATCTACCATTTTTCATGCATGTTAAAATCTGCACTCCAATCTGCCATTTTAATTGGTTAAAGAGTTCAAATAGAGAACAGAATGCTGAACGCTTATTGGCTCTCCTGGCCTCGGCTCAAAGTGTTAGTGCTTTTTCTGCCACACAAAACAGCTTTCGGCCTTCATTTCTTTGTATTTTGTACTTTCTTCGTTCTTTTTTTCAGTTTACTGCTTAGAGTAGCAGACCATGCTTTCTCTTGGCTTGTAGCATGACAGCTGTACTCTGACGCTCCGTTCAGTGACGATGTTGTGCAGAGCTCTCACAGAAGGAGCACGCTACCCAACTTATCTGATTACCACTGATGTACATCACACATCCCAGAGTTCAACTTTAAAAGGGTGGGCAAGGCACGGATCGACAAATTCGGAATAAACAAAGCAGAGGGTAAGTGACACTGGGCCGAACGGAGCATGAGGGCTAGCTGAAGATATGTGCCAGCATGCCATCGTCTGCCAGAAGCTGGATAAATATACAAACGCACGAACAGAAGACTCGCTCAGACAAGCAGCTCTCGCGCAAGATTCTCTCTGTCAGCACGAGCCGATCTACAAGCTGCTGCGGTCTGAAAATCAGGCTGGACATACTCTGTCTCCAGCAGCAAGCACCCAATAGTCATATTCAGCACTGGAGGACATTGCTATAACAGACACAAGGCACAGTTTTACAGCAGAAAAGTGTCAAAAGGAACTGCAACAAGCCGCATGACCAGGATGTTCCAGTAGCGTTTAACATAATGAACAATCTAACCATCATTAAGTTGGGGAGCAATTTTTGGAATGAAAGATACAGAAGACAATGCAGCTATACAATGTAAAGTGCTTGCCAAAGGACAACATATGCCATGTATTATAGTTCTCCCTGCGCCCAAAACAGGTGATGTCACTAATTAGTTCTGGCTGAATAGTTGTGCTAATTAGAGTCAGCTGGTTTAGCTAATGGAGAGAACAAACATGTGGCAGGTCTTTTACTTTCTGAAGCCGGGGTGTCCACGTCTGCGAAAAGAAAATGGCTAAAACTGGAGAATTCTCAAGGGAATCGCGGACTTCTGTGGAAAATTTTCGAGCAATCAAGCAGATATTTTGAATTAGGTAGGTGCCATGTAGTCACACTCGACTCCCTATTGCGCTCAGGACATCGTAATTTTAACATTTACTGTACTTGTAAAATTTAGATTAGAGGCACTGGAGTCTCAGTGGTAGGTGTTTCACCTACATGTGGAAGGCCCAGGTTCGATTTCCAGCCAGTGCCTAAACCCCAGCCAATGGATGAAGTGCCGGTCCCAAGCCTAGATCAAATGGAAGGGTTGCGTCAGGAAGGGCATCCGGCGTAAAAACCTGTGCCAAGCTTGTACCTGTATGTGCGGACTGGATGGTCCCCTTGCTGGGAGCAGCCCAAAGACCAACAACAACTTGTAAAATTTTGATTAGATTAGATTCAACTTTATCGTCATTGCACATGTTATGAAACAAGGTAACGAAACCAGAAGTGAAAAATTATTTACATATGAAAACAGTGTTTTATATATAATGAGTCCAAATGATTAGAGATGGATACAATGAAGGAAGATAATGTATACCATGGTTTGAGAAGCTCAGTGGTTCAGGGGTAGCTCAGTGGTTAAGGCATTGGACTACGGTTCGGAAGATCCCAGGTTCAAACCCCCACAACCACCAAGTT
>JAQMYK010000014.1:15548392-15563739 GCA_030014345.1 Clarias buthupogon | reverse complement strand
CTATTCTATATAATATTATCCACATATACCATGTGTGTGTATATATATATATATATATATATATATATATATATATATAAAAAACATTTTGAGATTGATTGGTAGGTGAAGGTGGTAACACACCCCTGAATTTAGCATGTGTTTTAAACTCGATCACTAGCCGTCCATCTTCTTTGATAAAGATTCTGATGATCTGCAGTCTGGCCGAGAGCACGCTGTCCGTCTGAATGCCTGCAAGAGCACAAACAAAACAGATACATCAGTCTTTAGCAGATGAATAAGGATTAATGACTGCTTAGAGCAAATATATAAACCATAATGTGTCCCTGATGGACATAATATTTAGAAATATTTTGGGTTCAGTCTTTATTAAGGTGAATGATATGGGTGTAGGAGTGTTTATGAAAGTTGACACTGCTACTATTATTGCAGCACACACCTGTCCTCCATAGCACAGTATCATAGAAGAAAGAGAACTCCATCTCGGTGTGGTGCTCAAGGGAGGCCCAGCCGCGAGGCGCGGTCACGTAGATGTAGGACACGTAGAGAGGAACCTGCACAGTTAGGAACGACTGCGCCGAGTCTCGCACCTGTTAAAACAAACGGAAACATACGATATAGAATTGCATTGCAAATTAGTCAAAATTATGGTCAAGTCTAGACAGTTGTTCTATACGGTGCAAGTCAAATTGTACGCAAATGACCTAATTTTAGGGCTGCTAACATAGAAGCTTGCAAGTGTCACACACTGCCACATGTGGGAGGCTGGGAAAAACACTTCACATTAAATTTTGCTTTAAGAAGAGAAATGAGTCGGCATTAAGAAAATAAAAGATAAAAAACAAAAAGACAGAATCAGGTTAACAATCAGGTTATTAAAACGTAAAGTGGAATAAAATATCCATTAAGTACACAAGGGATGGGAACATGTGCAATAGGGACTTCCTGATACCATATTACTATTATACCTTGATCCTGATTCAATTGGTATTGCGATTCCGTAAGTATCACAATTTTATAAATATCCCGATTCAATATTATTTAGTTTTGCAATTCTAAACAAACCTAGCAAATAATTGCTACAGTGTTAATAGTTCAGAATGCACCACCTGTAGGATTTTAGAGGAACATCAATATTTTACCAATTCAATTGCAAACATACATAAACAATAATCGCAATTCATAACTAATGCGATACATATTTAATACATTATTTATTAAGTAAATAATATGTACTAGTGTGACTAACCTGGAAGTCAGCAGTGACCGACCCTCCACATACGTCGATAAGTTCAGTCATGTCATAGTAAGCATCGAAAGTCCAGATGCAGCTCTTCAGGTTGAGATGCTTGTACAGCTGGATGGTTCTGGGCTCACGGATGCTGGGGTTGAACTGGTAGGGACGATCATAGCCAGGACCCAAGGATATACTATCGTAGGACACGTCATCCAGGAAGCCAGTTTCTAGAAAGCAGAAACCAATACAAAACAAAAAGGTCAAGTGGGTATCGTTTAAATATTTCAAATATAGTTTTTTTTGCAGGAACAGCTGCTTACCAGAGATACCTTGCAGGTCTTTAAGGGTAACTAGGTTGGAGCAAATGTGCTGCTGGCGGTAAATGGACTCAGACAGCAGGAAGTGCAGATTGTGTAGAGGCATAGTGGACACCAGAGGTAACATACCATCTTGATGAGGGATCTGAACGGAGATGTGGATCCTGCAGGCCAAAATCATATTTGTGGTTATTAAGGATTATGCTTGGTTACAGGTAGTGCTTGTACATCTATATTTCATTACCCACCTGTTAGGATGTTCTTTGTGTTTGACGTCCAGATATTTTAATGTGGCGATGAAAGACTGGGCTTGGAAGCCACGGGCGGTTCCAGTGGTCACTGGGGTGTGGCATATAGAGCCTTCAGTTCCAATAGTGACGATGTTGCTCCTTAGTGGCGTACCCAGGTGACCAGCCTTATCCCGTGCCTGAGCCACGCAGCGCACATGGAAGCGCCGGCTGAAGTAGATACTGTCTAGGACCTGTGTAGAAAGTAATGAAAATAAAAATTTCTTAGATCAAGGAAACTGAATCCTCTTGATAATCTGCAATATTTGCATTCTGTAAATAGAAATCACTATCTGAGGACAAACCATGTGGTTGACGGTGGTGTAGGGTGTGTTGTCCGTGACCGTCTCAAATGGAGACCTGGATCCACTGCTGTCCGTGGGGGCTGCCACCTCCCAGCTGAAGTGAATGGAGGTCTGGTTGATGCCTGCCTCTTCGCAGCGCTCTCTCATTATCGAGTACTTAGGATAATGGGAGTCACAAGGGGTCACACAGACCAGAGGGTAACCTGGGGACGGAGACTTCTTACTGTTCTCCTTTGTCACCTCCTGAACATAGTCGTAGTCCGAGAGCGACACTACCTGCATGAGATTGAGAATGAAACGCTTCAAATGTTGGGCGTACATTTAAATGTTCTTATGAATCATTTTATATTTTGTAACATTATCTTGAATAGTGGGTGCTGTAAACTGAGAATTGCCAATAACTCAGCTGGGAGAGAAAGAAAGATGTAAAATGAGAACCTGGTCAAATTCCGATACATTAAATTAAATGGTGCTGGAAAGCAAGTCTTACGATTGGAGGAGCAGGAAGGATTAGACTTCCTGCGGCTTCCTGATCCAGAATAGTGACTGTTGCCATGGTAACTTCTCCAAGTACGGCCTCCACTGGGTCATCAGGGCCGAGGACAAGTGAGAAAGATTCATGCCACTCCCGCTCCTCGTTGGACAAGATCTCAACCTTGAAGAGAATGTGATCCAAACCTAGGAAACAATCAATGGAAGATATTTAAAAGGCCACGAAGTGCTATAAACTCACTGACGCAGTTGAAAAATGGATGTCAGTTATGGACTCACCAGGGGTAAACTTGAGAACGCGACTCTTGGGGTTATAGTCTACTCCGGACTGGGCCGATCCATCCCTGGTGCTGCAGCGGATCTTGGAGGTGCGGTCTAAGTCTCCTTTCCTGATGACTTTAATATTCAGGACCTCAATCCCGTCTGGTCCAGCAGGCTCTCGCACTTGGTAAGAAGCTTGCTCAAACTCAATCGTTGGTGCTGTTTTGTAACATTATAGAAAATTAATCAACACCTTCTGACCAAACAGATTGGAGAATTCAAAAGATATATAATTTGCAATCAAAAATCTACCTATACATATAATAAAACTGTGAAGTTGGCGTGTCTGTACATTGAAGATATTTGCAAAAGAATTATTTACGGGGACGTAAGATGAGTAACAGAACACATCAAGATCAAGTCTGTTGTCTGTTTGTTTCTCCACGCATCACGTAAAAAATTAATAAATGCATTTTAATGGGGTCTTCACAGGTGTATTTGGCCGAACTTGAGGTAACATATACACTTTTTTTCCATCACAAAAACATTCTTATATCATCAAAAAAAGCGACCTTGGGCCTCCGAGTGGCGCAGTGGTAAAGTGCTCACGCTATCATCCGGAGATTGCGAGTTCGATTCGCTCAGAGGGGAGGGATGAGAGGTACTTAGTGCTCTAACATTAATTACGGCTCTACAGCCATTCAAGGGCGTCTGTGAACTCATGCAAGCGGAAGGAGCGGATAGCGCTGTCCTCCGAGTGTGTTACGCCGCCCCCAACGGTGCGTGAGCGAGCAGTTCGAAAAGATACGGTCGGCTGGCGTCACGTGGTTCGGAGGAAACACTTGATAGTCTTCGGCCCTCCCGACTGAGTGGTAGTATTAGCTTAATGTGGGCACCCCCTAGTGACGTGGAGGAATTAGATACGACTAAATTAAGGAGAAAATTGGGGAAAAATCCCCAAAAAATCATTAGTTCACTTTAATACAAGCTCATTCCGCGCACTTCACGCTAACACGTAAAAATTTTAGTTAATTCCAAAATTCAACAGATGCAGTTGGACATTTTTTTCAGATTGCATTATACTAGTACAGTTACTTCATATTGCATCGTGTCTTTATCACGCGGATGAAGAGATCTCACAAGTTTTCAGGTTACACTGCTCTGGAATCAATTAACTTGGCTTGATTTTCAGTAAGCTTTGTCCAAAATTTTGAATAGAAATTAGCATAGTTTTTCCACAGATTACAATTTGTCTAGAAATGTGTAACATAATATCTGGAGGAAAATATACATATTAACTGCTATAAAAGAACCATACCATCCTCATCATTCGTGATGGTCACAGTGACAATGTCACTGACCCCGATCATGGCTCCACTCCAGTGATCCCCCTGTGGTGTGCCTAAGTGGACCTGGAACTCTTCTTCAGGTTCGAACACGGAGTCGTCATTGATGTGCACTGTGCAATTCTTCACCTGCAGATGGAAAAGTCTGTGCTTAGTGCATTGCATTACAAAGTCATATAGATCTTTGCATTCAGAAGTGTGCATTCAGATTCAGCTATTAAGTTTGGCCTTTTATTTCTTTGCTGTTAAACATAACAGTATGCAACACAAACCATTAAAAAAATGAAGAGTATAATGCCTTTGTTTTACGTCCGTATTTTAATTTAAGGTCATGTGTTAGATGTATACCACTTTATATTACCTAAACTCTGAATAAAGTCAGAGGAATCATTTCCTAAAATCTCATGTTTATAAGTGAGATCACATGCGTTTTTTAAAAAGGTGAAATTTGGAGAATCGAACGAACCTTCTCTCCTTTGAGGAAAACCACACGAGAAATATCTGCGTTCCTCCTCTCCTCAAAGTCATCCATCACCATGGCAGACATGGTGCGCGTGAAACACCGAACTGAAGATTTGTAAGTCAGATCACCTGTTCTGACAATGGGGATGTGCAGGACTCCATCTTTTTCCTTAACTGTATAAGCCACCTTTTCAAACTGCATACTGGGAACTGCGACAATAATCAAAGCTTTAACATTTCTTCTAGAAGACACTTAAAAACAATGCAATGAAACAAGTGATTAATCATATTACGTACGATCCTGCGTGCTGTCAATGATATAAACTGAAGCCTCGTGAGGTTCTGTAAGAACAGCGCCATTAGGAGAGCTTAGGAAGACAATGAAAGACTCCTTTCCTTCAATAGTGGGGTTCTGGATGTCATCCATGATGGTCAAACTACAAGTCTGAAGAGAAGGAGGATGTGTTTTTTAGCGCATGCATTTTTTATTAGTGTAAATATTGTTTAAAACCTCCTTGCAGGAGGTTAAATATTGTTTGTAATACCTCTTCAGTCTTGCCAGGCTTGAACTCGACTTTCTTTGAGCTAGGGATGTAGTCCACTCCAGGAGTGGCAGAATCCTGGTCAGCTGGACGGGTGGCGCACCACACTGACGCCACGGAGGTAAGGTCACTGCCCTGACGCAACACCGGGATCTCAATTGTTCCTATAGGAAGTATAGTGATGCTTTAATCCATAAAATGTATTAAATTATCAAGAATTATCATAATTTGGTCAATGCAAATTCAATCAAGGAAACATAACCACATACCTGCATCCTCACTAAAGCTAAACGATGCATTGCCAAGCAACACAGTAGAGGCGTCATTGGGGCCGTCGATGATAACTTTGGCCACTGTGATACCCCCAATGCGGGAATTATCAGAGGCATCCGAAAGCACCAGCTCAAATTCCTCAGACGTCTCGTACTCGCTGTCATCAATCAGCATGACATCGCAGGTAGACATGCTGACCCCGGGGCCCAGCACCACACGGTTCTCTGAGTTCATACTACGACTTTTATAGTCAGAGCCTGACTCCAGAGCGTGGAGGCTGCTGCCTCGAGCTGACCTGGGAACGGTGTAGCAGAGAGCTGACACAGTGCTGCTGGTGTCACCTAAGAGATAAAGCACATGACATGTAGAGAGAATAAAGTGAGTGCAAGTGTTTTTAGGTCAATCAGTGCAGCAAAGTTTTCAGAAAATGAAAAAAAAAAAAAAGAAATCAAATAAGTTAAAAAGAAATCTGCTAGGCAAGTGTATGCAGTATATAATAAAGCTCATGAAATAAAAAGACAAGAAACAATAACCAGTTACTCTTATATAATATTCTATCAAAAATTTTGTCAATAAAGATTTAGCGGTTTTGTCTCTAAAATACTTATTTACTTGCTTTATTATTTATTACAAAAATGTTGTGATGCTCTTAAAATTTTACATACTGTATTTTTTATGCTTTTTATGTGATGTGTGATTGTTGTGTAAGAATATATAAGAGGCTTAAATAAAAAGATAAAAGCAATTTACGAATTTCTGCAGATACAAACGAATCGTTTAACTGAAATATAATATTTTCAGTGTGTAAATCAACGTATAACATGTCTAAAATCTGGTATATTGTATGTGTGTGTGCGCGTGTGAGGGTGCGGGGGAAATGAGTCAGCCTCAGTGGTTTCAATGAATGAAATGGGTGTCCTATAAACCTGTCCTTATGGTGAATAATCCTTATTTCAGAAAATCCAGAGTTCACAGTCCAATACAGTGGAAAACAGCTCTAAGACAAAATAGTATCTGGGATTCCCTTCGCGATTTAAAGGCGCAGGGACACTTATATTTCACATAAGATTCATTTCCTTAGGCGCAGGCATGCTTTTTGGGAGTGTGGGTAAAAGGGGACAGAGATTCAGTCAAGCAGATTGGTATGCTTTACATACAGTATATTCGTATAAGAATCACTTTGTCGAACTTAAGGACAACTCCGACTTATGAACGTGCGCCCGGAAAGGAAGATGTTTGTAAGTCGGGGACTACCTGTATTTACATCAGTTAAGGATCCATGTTTGTCTGGCATTTTATATAATGAACAATATGACTCATATAAAAGAAAGTATGATATGCACCTTTTCTCTCAATGGGAACGGAGACGAAGCCGCTGCTCTCGTTGATGTGGTAGGTCTTTTTGTCAAACTGCAGGGTGGGTTCGTCCTCGGTGTCATTGATGTTCACTTTGGCGCGAGTCACCTGACCCAGCAGGGCGTACACGGGCATGCTCAGCTCCACTGTAAAGCTCTCGATGTCTTCAAACAACTGGTCGTCGTTGATGACGATGGTACACACTTTGGTGTCCTCGCGCTCGTCAAATTGAACCTTCAGAAACAGGATGCATGAAATATCTTATTTATATCTTAAAGAACAAAGCTGGTGCTTTACTGATGCAAGAATCTTTCAGGACCATGAAATCAACCGTGGCAAAATAGAGTATGTGCCACTCTTTTACGTCTAGGTTTATTAAAGCATATAAGTAAGAATCATCTTGGTTGTGCTGGAGTTTAAGTTTGTACCTGTCCCGCATGCTCCACATAGTCGTGTTTGCCAGGCTGAGAGCCAGCGGTGGAGGTGGAGGTGGCAGTTCCCTGCTCAGTGCGGCACAGCACGATGGCATACTGGTTCAGATTTCCTGTCCTCTTTACCGTCACTGCCACAGTGCCTGCCTTCTCACTCACATTATAGCTAAACATAACACACATATGACAAACGATGTATTTTTCATATCCAGTCGAATCAATAACAACATTAGAGGTAAGGTAAACTCTGTCTAACACTTCGCTTTCATTTAAATCTTACAGGAGGATAAATCTCTAAAATGGGATTCATAGAAAGCAATAATCTATTTAGATTTTGGTAGAATTCATGATCCAAGGTCTGGATAAATGTCCACCTGCGATGCTCGAAGCTGATATGAGACCACTGGATGTGGAAGACGTTGTCACTGACGATATTGGGCTTGCTGTCTTTTACCAGGAACTTGAAGTTGTCCATGGTCTCCTGGACGCCATCATCATTTAGAACATAGCGGATGAGACCGAGGTTGACATCCGCTGTTAAATAATAATAATAATAAGAGAAATAATAATTAAAATACTGATTAAAACCTTTTGTTAGAACCAGAAATCTATTTCAAATTGTATGAAAATGTATGCAATTAAATAAATTCCTTGGGTAAATGCAGTGGAATTTAAGTCTAATGGAGTTGAAGTGTGAGTGTCACCTTGTGTAAAAGAGGTAACAGGGATTCCTGGTTTCAGCTTGCTCTCCACATATCCATGTTTGGGTCCAGCTGTGATCTCGTAAGTCAGCTGACCGTCATCTGTGTCTGGATCAATGGTGAGGAGTTCCTTCTTTGAGATCAGGTTTGTGGCCTAAAACCCATTTTGGAATGATGTTAAATGATATATTTCATATATCATACGGATCATTATGAAGAGCATTCCCAACAATGGTCAGATATACAGTACGGTCATAATAAATAACCAAAATCGAATAGTGGTCATACTCCATAAAGTCAACTGGGGGCAGTAGTGTGCTATTCTTTAACAAGTCCATTTACTGTTTCTACAGTGCAAATGTGTTTGCACCCCTCCCATGGCTTTTGGGTGCTAATTTATGTGTCAGAAACATAATTCCATGTTCAAAATCCAATTCTGTTAAATCAGATAAGCAGACAGCAATCTAGCATATTCTTCAACCGAATAATTGTGGAATGACATTTTCAAAGAGGGGGGAAAGTGTAGGCAAAACAGTTGAGAATATTTAAATCAAATTCAAGAAAAGAAATATATCTATTTAATCTGATCAAATCTACTATTTGAGCACTTTTGTTACTTCAATAAAATTAAGACATAGAGTGATGCCTACATACAAAAACCCAAATTTTATTAAAGGTTTTATGTCTTAAAACATGATAACACCCCCTAAAAATGTGCAAACTAATTAACTAACAGGCCGCACTATTTGCAGCATGAGGCATATCAACCTTAAGGTGAATTAGACGGAGGTGTCAGTGGGAACGGTTTTAATTGTGATTTATGACCGAGGGTCATTTTGAGAGCAGTGCTTGTTTACATTAAAAATTACAGCTAAAGGTCAGGTATGACATTTGCAGAAGCCCATCATTTGAAGATACAAATATAGAATTTACAAATAAAAATTTAATATAATGGAAATCTGGCAGCACGGTGGCCCAGTGGATAGCTCTACCGCCTTGCACCTTCAGGGTCCGGGTTTGATTCCCACTTCTGTGTGCAAGGAGTTTGACTGTTCTCCCTGTGCAGGATGGGTTTCCTCCAGGTATTCCGGTTTCCTCTTACAGTCCACAGACATTCAAATTAGGCTAATGGCGTTCTCAAATTGCCCATAGTGTGTGAATGAGTGTGTGAGTTTGTATACTTTATGTGTGTGCCCTGCGATGGATTGACATTCAGAGTGTACCACGCCTTGTGCCCTAAGTCTCCTGGGATAGGCTCCAGGCCCCCACGACCCCGTATATTGTATATTGTGCAAGGCTGGGCTAAAAACGTAACAGTTTAAGTCCCGCCTTCATGCTCTAGGTTTTTAACCAATCATGGATGAGGCCAAATTCTTCTAACCAATCATAGAACAGAAGACGGGATTTTTTAAACCTCATATAAAAGATTTGCCAAATCATAGCCACTAATATAAACTGCTATTAATTGAAATATCTCCTTAGTTCATTTTAGGGGGTCAACATTTTTGCATTTTTGATAACAATTTTGCAATTTTTTCTTTGTTTTTTCGTCATTTACTTTATCTAGAAATAAACAAAAAGTAAAGAGTACTTTCCTAAGGTTTTCTAACAAGGACTCTCCTTACAGTGACCTGTATATACTCCCATTCCTCTCATAGAAATGTTTCTTTTGTCATTTTTATGTTTTCCTGTTGTCATTATGTCAACCCCCCACCTCCAATGTCCCTTAAGTGGCTCAGTAAGTGTATGCTTTAGTGTCACAAATGGTGAAAATGGTGGCATTGCTACAGTAATGCTGGATTTATGTTTGAGTTTTTTCACACATACACTCCTGCGATGCCATTCGGATGTTTCATATGATATATTAACATGAGAAACAGGCAAGTCCTTTTCTTTTATGCTGCATTCTGAATAGAAACCTACCATCTTTAGCCAATGTTGTTTTCACAAATTGGTTTTCCTTACTCGAAAAAATATGTTAAAAACTATCAATCATAGCCAGCAATCAACCTCTGTAGTCCAACTAGGGGCCGTGGAGGCCAATGGTGATTATTATTGTATTTATTCCCATTTAACCTCTGGTCAACATTCACAAGCACATTCACACACAAATGCCAATTTCAGAATGCCAATTAGCTTAATCTGCATGTCTTTTTTTGGGGGCGAAAACCGGAGTATCTGGAGGAAACTCACCAACACTAATTATATCTTACCCTGTTGTCCATATACTCCAGCCACTGCAGGCCCAGGTTAGTAACGATGCGAGGTGTTCCATCATCAACAGGTAGGATGTCGATCTTAAACTTCTGAGGTGCAGCAGTGACAGCCTGAAACAGTAAAACACCTAATTAGAATTCCTCATGATTATAAATCAACAGTACCACTTGCAAATTATATTACATCGTTCACAAAATTGTATTAAACAATAAAAAACAAAATAAAGTTTATATACACTTATGTCCTTCACGTAATGAAACAGAACACAATCGAACAGGTTGCAGGTCTTGAGGACACAAATGCAGGTAAAACTCACGTTTAATACAATCACAGTATCACAAACTCAAACCAAACACTGGTATCGTAACCCGGAAACCATAAACAGACGAGTGTGAACCGTACAGACAAGGAGCAGAAAAAAATCGCAATCTAGAGACAGGATCAAAGCCGGATGTCCATACAGAATAAACAGAGGCTTGGAATGAACTGTATCATATCAAATGTATCAGCGAGAATGAACGGAAAGGTGTTCAAGACAGTGGTGAGCCAGTGATGCTCAACGGCTTAGAGACAGTGACACTGAAGACAAGACAGGAGGCAGAGCTGGAGGTACTAGAGATGAAAATGTTGAGGTTCTCTTTGGGAGTGACAAGGATGGATCGGAGTCCATCAGAGGAACAACCCATGTGAGATGTTTTGGAGATAAAGTCAGAGAGGCTAGATTGAGGTGGTTTGGATATGTTCAGAGGTGGAACAGAGATTGTGACTACAGTATATCAGTAGAAGGATGCTAAGGTTGGAACCTCCCAGACAGGAGGTCTGGAGGAAGACCAAAGAGGAGATGTATGGATGTAGTGAGGGAAGACATGAAGTTTGTTGGTGTGAGAGAAGAGGAAGCAGAGGATAGGGTTAGATGGAGGCAGATGATTCGCTGTTGGAGACCCCTGAAAGGGAACAGCCGGAAGACAAAGAAGAAGCTAGCAATAACTGCTAAAACAGCTAATTACTGGGGTCTGCCTTTCTTCCTTCTTCTGGATCTCAACAGGTACAAGTACTTCCTTTTGCTAAAATAGCATCCATTGTTTGAAATGGTCACACATGGTCATGTTTTAACCCACAGGTCCATATTTCGATTTCTATGCAATTAATCATGCAGCACTAGAGCAGACGAAGCATTCTTAAATGTGTTAGAGGTAGGAATATAATCAGGCACAGGTGATGACAGTTGATAATGAGGAGAGCTGCTGGGTTTATGCTGGGAGTGGGAATTCATGAAGATCCAGTTTGTAGGTCATGTAGTGTTTCGAGAAGTGTCTTGGAGCACTGATTCCTGTGCCTTCCTGACAAGTTATTTTTCTCAGATCTGACGCTCTCAGAATAAATGCAGTCACAGCAGGACTTGACATTTTGTCAGTCTATGGGGAAAGGTGTTTTATTTATCCATAAGCTTTTACTGACAACATGCCAACATAGACCAAAGTGAGAAATGATACTGCTGAGAGGTAGACAAGAACCAATTAAGAGAGAGTGTGTGAGAACAAAGGTGAAAGGATGGAGCCTGGTAATTCATTTAAATTTTCTGAATAAAAAAAAGTACACAAATAGCTTAGCTTTTCATCACAATCAATTAAAGACCGTGACAAAATATTTAGTGCTTTAAAAGGACCATCCGACAGACTAACCTCTTTTCCACCTTCTTCTATGATAAAGAACATGTTGGTGCCATCGCTGACAGTAAAACTGAAGCGGTCCTTGAGCGAGTTGCTGCCATCGTGATGGTAGCTGATGCGGTTCTGATAAACGTCGTCCATCGTGAAGGTGTTGGTTTGCCGGTAGTGCTGACCGTTGCTGGTGCGCTCGATGGTGCCATGACGAGGAGCCTGAATGATGGTAAACGTGATCAGGTCCTCCTACGAGTGAAGGTGATACAGAAAGCGAGGAAGAGATTAAAAAAAACAGGACTGTCAAATAATGTCAATGTTTATTTGTGACTAGCATTAATTTAAAAAAAAATTGTAGGAATTGTTAAAAGGTTAAATCTAAAAATGTGCTGATGAGCTTTAATGTAATCAGTGATCTTATTATTTCAGGTTGAATTCTGGCACACGTACGTCTGCCCTCTTTCTGTAGGGCAGAACTCTCTGGCTATCTTATTAATACAAAGAAATAACATTTTGTAAAGTAGATTATTACATCTGGCACATGACTGTTCATAACATCACTTTTACGCAACATTTTGATTTGAGCGCATAACGCTCTCAGTTCAGGTATTTTACACGCACTCAACTCCGACTACTGCGGAAATGTTTGCTCTAACGACCCGTGTTTCATCTCATAGTGGAGCTTCACATTACTGCTTTAATTAGCACCACGGTTTCGGAACATACATTATGAGACATACTGGTTCTAAATTTCCCGCAGGAAGAATAAGGTGTCCATACATCTTTGAAGGTTCAGTTTTTAAAAGTTACATACTTGTTTTTTGGAGTAAGCCATGCTTACGAGGGGTTTACGGTTGTTTCTGTGTCTTCCACGTACTCAATATATGTATTTATGGTAAACTATCGCGTTGATTGGCTCTGTTGAGTGACGCATATAGCCACGCCCACTTTGAGAGCGGAAGCACTGTATTCGTCCCAAAAATCTATGGCTGTTGTGACGTAATCTAAAACAAAACTGCTCATAACCTCCGTTCTACTCGATATTTTGATGCAATTTATTTTATAGCACAGATTTAACTTTCGGCAAACACAGAAGGACTCGCCAAGTTTCATTCAATCCTGTCAAGCCAGTTTTGCGTGATGCTGTGACAAAATCGGCTGGACAGACATACAGATATACAGATATACAAACAGACATATGGGCAGAGTCTGGTTTCCGGTCCTCCAATGTATGAAATGTAAAGATATAATTGAAAGAGCGAGTTCTGACCAATGTACAGATCAAATCTTTGTTTAATCTATATAGATTATTTTGATTATTAAATATATATTTATATTTAATGTAAATATATTGTGCTTTAAATTAGTTTTTCATAAAAACTAGACCAAAGAAAAACCCCAAGACCTAAAGACAATGTGAAGAGAGTGTGAAATGAAGCTTAAATCTGCTTATTTCTCTGCTTTACCTCTGTATCTGCATCACTGGCCTTGAGCTCAAACTCGGTGATGGTTTTTCTCACACCCTCTTGCACCCTCATCCCCGCCATGGCCAACACGGGCAGGGAGTCGTCCACTGGCCGGATGGTGATGTAGAACGTCTGTGAGATCTAAAACACATGAGTCATGTTGTGTTATTTATTGCTGATGTTAATGATTTACCATATACTATGTGAAGTGAGATACCATTGTAACTGTTGCTACTTAATAGAAGAGATCAAAATCAAATGATCTGCTATTAGTAAGATCTGCACAGCAAATTTACCACCAAGAGAGTTGAATTAACCACCTACAGTGTTGATCTAGGTCCAACTGGACTCAAATAACCTTAGAAAGTTTTAAATCATCAGCACATGCTTAAATGAGCGAAGAGTTTCTGATAATGTTCCAAATAGTTTTTCTTAATAGTAGCATTTTTGTAATATATTAGCCTTTTAAAAATACTGTCAATTGTATATAACTACTTCACAACTAAAAATACCAAAAGAATGTCTTCAAAGCTTTACTTATGCTCCTTGTAAACTGTTAGACATCTTTTCATTTTAGAAATCAGCTCCTACTGGGCGTCTAGTCTACATCTGAAAGAAGATGGTCTGATGCTCTGAATTATTCTCTATAATTTTTTTGAATGTACACCTTTAAAAATCAAGGCCTCATTTAAGAATCCTTGCTCAAACATGTACAACTATACCCTTCTCATTAATATTCTATAAATAAATTCTTAACCAGCAATAAGCTCACAACGATTAATCCAGCTTTAGCCTGCTCTTGCTGTATACGTTATTTTTTTAGTCACCTTAATATATAAAAAAAGGAAAATAATGAATAGTACATAAGAATTGCCTACACATATATTTTGTTCATAAAGACCACGTTTATGCTTCAATTATGGCACTTATTTGCCGTGGCTTCATTTAGAAAAGCTTATGCAATGTCACAATGTCATTTCTACTTCCGTTTAGAGCCACATTAATTTCTCTCCAAGAACGTGTATTGATGATGGGAGAGTTGGACCGCTGCATCTTCTCCAGCACTTCCCAAAGATTCTCAATGTGGTTAAGGTGTGGTGGCTAATCCACGTTTGAAAATGTTGCATCATGCTCCGTGAACCGCTCTTTCACGGTTAGGCCTGATGAATCCTGGAACATGCCATGTGTGAAAATGATTCCTCATGCTCCAACTCTTTCACATTTTGAGTCCTGGAATATGCCCGTACTATCAGGGAAAAAAAAAACCTGATTGATGGAAAAACCTGGTCATCGTGTATATTCACGTGTTCAGCTGAATTCTTTTGAGCATGTAGCTTTGCCAAACCTAGACTTGACCAACAGAAGCAACCCAGGTCATAACACTGGCATGATTGGTGCATGACTTCATCTGCCTTTTTCTTACCCTGATTTACACATCAATCTGGAACGCTCAGAATGGCGAGTTCTCTTCGCATTGTCGCAATAATCTTCATTTCACTATTAAACATAGCCCTTAGCTATAGTGTTGTTGTTTTTACGATTTGATTTTACCAAATATATAAGTGATCTCCCATCACGATCATTAAAAAAAAAAAATACTGACCACATTTTATTTATGGATTTAGTTGATTTACCACTTAATAAGGCATTTTATAGTTTTTAACTAAATGTAATAGTTTCAGCAATCTCCTTAGTTTCTTTTTTCTTTTTTTGCTTGATGCAGGCCAATAATTTGAGTAACTCCCTTTAGCACAACCAGAGGATATCAAATTTATATAAAATTTTATTTGGCCATACACAGTATGATTTGCAGTGAAATGTTTTAATAACCGCCCTTGACCTAGAAATAAAAAATTGAGTATTCTAAAAAAAATAAATAAAATAAGAATATAATAATAAAAAATAGAGTATGAAAGAAAATATTTAAATAAAAAATATAAATAAGAATATAATAAATGTTTTTTTGACAGTATAGAAAATATAAAATAAGTTT
>JAQMYK010000014.1:15488861-15501006 GCA_030014345.1 Clarias buthupogon | reverse complement strand
TTCTAAGAAAATGTCATAATTCTAAGAATTTTCTTAGAATTTTGTCACTAGGAGCAACTTTTAGGCTTAAGAAGCTTCGTGAATACGGGCCCAGATCTCTTTATGTGGAGTCATTGTAAGTCAATAAAAAATAAGCGATTCAATCCTTAGTGAATTTTCATTTGCACTCTGCTGGGCTGTGAAATAAATATAAAAGGACTCTGGTTGCTCTGTCATACCAGGCTCTCAGTTCGGGTATTTTACACGCCCTCAACCCATACTGCTGCAGATATGTTTAATATAACGGCCCGTGTTGTGTCCCAAAGTCTCAAAGCCGCGCTTCAAATTACTGCTTTTTATCATCACCAATGAACCATTTAAGACAAACTAGTTTAAAATTTTCCACAGGAAGAATAAGCTATATTGATATATTAATATATCAAGATATATTGATCTGCCCATTCATCTTTGAAGGTTCAGTTTTCATAGTCTCTTTCCTTTTTTTTTTTGGAGTAAGGCATACTTTGTCATGCTTTTGTTTCAGTTTCTTTCACACACTCTGTCTATACATGGTAACCTGGTCATATAAACAGCCAAAAACAACCATAAAAACAACCACTGTGTTATTTCTTGGAATATGTGACCAGTTTTTGTTGTTATTTTTTGCTCAGTCATGTTTGTGTAGTTGCATCATATTGCCTAGGTTGTACTAAAAAAGCATACTGTATGTTACTGTATTTTGCACAATCCTGACCCCTGTATATAGTAATGCAAAAAAGAGTCTAAATTGCTCTGGGTTTTAAGTGCTAAAATCTAATCCGTTCAGCTGCTGGTTACAATGATAATTCCATACAAATCCTAAGTCCTAAATCCAAACTGCTTGTTCTTGAGACATCGTACTAATGAGAATCTCAGACAGAGACAGATGGATGGTTGTCCAAAAAACATAATGCCTTGTACTCTCAGTGGCAAATGCATAAAAATATGAGTCATTCTGAAGTCATGATTTAATCTAAGATGTACATAAAAGAAATCATGTCGCTTCATGGTTTCAACTTTAAATTAGGGATTCTTCTTACTCTTGCACCTGAGGCAGATAGAGTAAAAAATATATAGTATGCATAATATATTAGATAGAATGCAGAACAAAAGCAAGTTCTGGAAATGTTTTTACTGAAAAACATTTTTAACGTTTTTAAATCTGGCAAATCCATCATAGTGGATACTACTGTTCCATCAGCCCATTTACTCAACTCAAGTCTTTCGACTGCTTCAGGGTTTGGTTTTTCATTTATTTCTGTTGCCTTGTTGCATTGTTTTGGATACTTGTTGTTTCTGGTAATAAATTGTGCCATGCATTTGTATTGTATTTTGTTGTTCATGTCTTGATTATTACTCGCGGGTTTGGAATTTAAGATTTCTGTCACTTGGTTTGTAAAACCATTTTGAAAATGCCTTTGTGCAACCTAAAATGATTGCTTTGGATTTATCCCAAGCCTGCATGCTGCTACAATAACTTTTTTCAGTAAATTATTTGGTGAACCCTCGTTTGGGTCGGGTCATCATGAAAAAGGCCACTCCTATTAGGAACGAAATGATCTATCATAGGGTAAACATGATCAGCCAGAAAAACTTATTAGGCATTAGGTCTTAAACCATGCTGGCAAATTGCCTCCCATAACATAACACAGCTATAGATTTTTCCTTCGAATCACTAATGCCAGACGAATAATTCAGAATCCAAGCGGCTGATACCCGAATCAACTTGGGTCAGCCGACTGAAGAGAGGTTAGCACGCTCAATTAGCCTTCCTAAATGAGCCTGACACTGAAGCCATCTAGCACTGGCTCAACATATTTAATGGTTTATCTTCAAAAGGCGGCCAACAAGGAATTATGTTGCCATTAACTCTAAGTACGTGGGATTCTTCTTGGCTTGTACCTCATTTTAAAATGCCTGCAGCATTGAATCCAACAGACTCTTAAACGTGCTGAGCCAAAAAGCGGTACAGGGAGCCGTGTTCGAGTCAGGAATTACAGCCCATTACTGGCATGTGTTGCTGAAAAGCTTTAATACGCCCTCCTCGTATATTATAATGAATCTTACTGACAAACAGCAATACTTAATCACATGCGCTTTTAAAGCTGTCAGTATCTTCTTAGTTATATTGATTCGTGTTAATTTCGTAAAAGGGTACAGGGTATTTTATCTTTAAGAGCTTTTTTGGAACTACTCCAGTGAAGGTTTTTTTTACTAAAATGACATTCCCAGCAAAAAAATCAGAGAGTCAGAGAGAAAAGACGTGTCCTTACGTTGGCAGGTTTGGTCCTGGACATAGAAGCCATGAGGACATCGACCGAGACACTGTCCATTGTAGAGGACGCTGGGCTGAAGGCAAGAAATACAGCTTTGGACATTTCCAGCTGTGCAACGTGAACAAGATGTGTGGCATTCTAAAAGGAAAATAAGTTTATAATGAGACAGCGCTTAAACATGGACAGCAAACATTTTAACACTTAAGAATGAAACAGAATGTCGAACTTAAGTGCAACAGTTTGCATACTTGCATACAATACAAATTTTATTTGATCACAAGCTGGTCAAATAAAATTAAAATGAACTTCTATCACTTTTCTGAATGGGATATAAATGAGGTACACGTGATCGAAGGCACTGTTAGCGGAAAACAATAAATGCAACCCAATACAATCCAGTTACTGTTGATTACTTTCCAATTTATATTATAACTTTTAATTGATTAATGAATGATTATACACAATCTTACATACGTTCTTCAAATCATGTCTGAAACGAAAACTGCCATAGCAAAATGTATTTTTTGTTCATTTATCCTTGTGATTTATGTCTCAGCACTGGATACCCTTTAGAAAGATCTTCTTAAGAAATTCTATTTATCTGTAAATGGAGTGTAAAATATTTTTCTTTCTATCCAGAAACCATGCAGAATGTAGACTTTTGCATTTAAAAAGGAACAGGCTAAAAAGGCAGAGCTAAGCCTGGCCCGTGCACATTACTGATAATATATCACGGCCTTATATAAAGGGAGCTCGACAACAAGCTCTGGATCATTTTGGAAAAGTGCCGGAGGCAGAACACAAGTCAGATAGGTAAAAACAAAGGCTCTGACTCGAAACACAACCGCACATGCTGCATCTTGTCACTGGAAATCACATACAGTATCATTTTGTAATATGGGAGTCTCCTCCTGAACAGGCTGATAACAGTTATATACTCAAAGCAAACCTTTTGGCTTTTCCAAGCAAAATGTCACTTTTTTTTCCTAATTAGTCCCCACATATATAGTGGAGAAAGTAGACTTTTGCACTCAAAAAAGAACATTCTAAAAAGGCAGAGCTAAGCCTGTCTATGCAACCTTTGCAGCTCACACTGCAACACCAATGATGTAGGAAAAAAAATATTCCTAGCACACTACTAAATAATCTCTCTGCTGTGATTCACTTGTTGATTATTCTACAATTTCAAGACATTTGAACTGTCGAAATATGATTTGGACGAACCCAGAAAAGAAAATCTGATTGAACAATGATGTGTTAAATCACTTTGGCAGGAAGTGGAGCTCTATATCTCGTAAATAATTGGGAATAAATTGTAATAGAAGAGACATGCTGGAACGGAAATGGAACAAATCTTCAGCAAAAACAATTGAACAATTTCACAGGTACTGTAATATCATGCAGTGATACATGGTGCATGGTTGTAGTGTGAGTTTTGCTTTGTGTACACAGTATACACACTCATACATCATCAGACAGGCTGCTGAACTGGAAAATGAAAGGGATTTACACACTGGAACTTCCTCACACTGACACCCAATCTGTTAGCACATGCACACATACACAGATACAAACACGCATGCATATATTGTATATATATGCACTTTATATATATATTATGTGTCTGTGTGTGCCCTGTGTGAGCCTGGAGTGAAGATTTGCCTGAGCATGTAAGCTTAACACAATGGATGCTATTGATGTCAAGAGGACATATCATCTTTGGGTTAGGGAGGACCCTGACAGTAGAACCATTGATGGTAGCCCAAAGCTGAACTTCCATAGCCTAACAATATCACAGTTGATGATGTGCACTGAAGTGTGCTAAAGCCTTGCACATCAAACATATTGGTTAAGACCGTGGGCAGGGAATCCATTTCAGGGTAGCAAAGTGACCAAAAACCGGAAGAATTAAGAAAGCAGCACCTAGAAAGCTCCCTGACATTGGATGGCTACTGTAATTTTGGTTGGAATGACATTGTGATGACGTTCAATGTCGAGAAAACATTGAATGAAAAATTGCTAATATGACATTGAAAAACAATCAGGATGCACACAACAGCTTCCCACACACAGCGCATCTACTGTATCTCACGTAATGTTAAAGTTGTTGTAGGGGTATTCGTTATGCCATATCATGTAGTTAATGTTCTTCCAACATTCTACTTTTCAACAACAATTTAATACCAAATGTTGCCAGATTAACTTCACCACAACCTTTAAACAGCCAAAAATTCCTGCTTGAGAAACTTTCATGTTACGTAAGTAATTGTTGGTCAGCACAATGGTATAGTGGTTAACACTGTGGCCGAGCACCTCCAGGGTCTATGTGCATGGACTTTCCTTCCACAGTCCAAAGACATGCAGAGTAAGCTAACTGGCATTTTCAAATTGCCCATAGTGTGCCAGTGAGTGTGTGAGTGTGCAATGGTTTAGCACCCCATCCAGGGTGTACCCTGCTTAGTGCCCAAAGTCTTACTTTCTTATGACTTACAATAATGTCTCAGTAAGCACTGAATTCCAGACCCTTTGTGTCTGATGGAGGTGTGTATACGTCTGTGAGAAATGAAAAACTCCTACGACTTGGTGGCAATTTGCACCACTCAGGTTTCTAGAACATCAAAGCCTATCCTGTCAACGTCTGTGTGATGGAAAAATAACCCAGGGCAAACTTTTTTTTGCAGGGAAAAAAAAAAAAAAAACTTTAGTTAGTGATGGAAATAAAGTGATGATGGACTTGCATATAATGCATTTTAGGAGCAGTGTTTGCCTTTGTTGCCTATTTCCTGTCTAGCAATATTGTCTTTGAGCAGGTAGGTATAATATGATGTTGCATTTTATACTGGTTTTCTGGTTTTATATCATATTAAAGATTAGAAAATGTTATTCATTGCTGCTGATAAATTGTTAATCATACTACAGATATAAAAATTATCTTATTAGTAGAAATGGGAATCACCAGTCACCTCTTGATACGATATTATTACGATACCTACTGTACAATAGGTGCTGATAGGTGCTGAATACCCCAATTCAATATAATTTTTTCCCCAAATTTTGTTACAATTTTAAGTGCTTGATCATTCAAAAATAGTTGGTATAAAAATGTTTCAACATAAAAACATGTCCAATGTGATTGTTTATGCCTAATCAAGCTGAAAAAACAGTCAATTCTGGTCACAGCTAATAACGAATACCCCTACAATGTAATAAATCATTTTAAATAGATTTTTTTGAATCAATGAATCGGCACACAAAAGAATCACGATTCATAACTTCTACTTATTAGTTTCTTCATTTCAGGCAAGGGTATACATTTTTCTGGCCACAAAATTAACTTTCCTGCCAGGACTGCTTAAAATACAATGTATAAGGCATAAGTAGTTCCAAACAAAGATGGCTGGGTTTGAGAGAAGGGCTTGTTAATGACAATTTGCCTCATATGCAGCAGAAGGATCTACAAATTAGAAACTGGGATGGAATCAGTCTGGTGGAACCCCCTTCTGACTCCTTTGCTCTTTCGGTGATTGCAATTCCCACAGGTCCTTAGTCAGCTCTATTCCATTATACTCCCACTGTTATGTTCCAGAGATGGGAAGAGAGTTTAGTACATCTTTCTCCAAACATCATTCGTATTATAAGATAAGCCTGTAGACTTGTAGCTGCTGCCCTACAGTCTTTCGTCACTTGTCTTCATGTGTTCTTTACACTCAACTTTGTAGGCTACATATTCATCGGGAGAATACCAATGATGCTGGATTTCAACTAAGATCAAAACATTTAAGAAAAATACAGTACAGCCGTACACCAACCTAAATTCTAAATTTCTAAGGCATGATGTATTTAACTGTAATTCTATAAAGAACCATTCAACTAAAAAGGTTCCAAGCAGAACGGCATTATAAAGCTAGAAATGGTAAATCTCCAAAGAATACTTGAGGTCCTGCACTGAAATATGGCCTGAGATTCTAAACTACCTGACATACTTACAGGGTAGCGGGGGGCCTGGAGGCTATCCCAGGGAAGTTAGGGCACGAGGTGGGGTACACCCTGGATCCTGCATGTCTTTGGACTGTGCAAGAAAACCAACCAAGCACACAAACTCCTTGCACCCAAACCCGAGATGGGAATCGGACCAAGACCCTCTAAGCCACCATGCTGCCGAGCCTCTAAACTTTTCTTCTTAAAAGTTCTATTAGTGACATCCTGGATCCTAGCCTCATTATGAACATTTAGGACCAATCCTGAATGCCCAAGCTCCTACCCACAAGGTTAATTTTTCACCTCATGCCCATAACCTGGTCACAACCCTTGGACTGATGAACTCCAATACTTGTAGTCGCAGTACTTCCTTGCAAATTGTGCATTCTTATTTGTTTCCAAGCCATTACTTTCTCTGCACAGCTCTGTTTTTCTATGAAACCATGCAGGTTTCTAGCCTGCTGAGACCTGTTTTCGAACCACTCCATTTCAAACAGCAATAATACTGTAGCGATTTTATAATTGAACAAAATCTTGATTGTAAGTACTGTAATATAACCATGATCACGGTTACCCTCCGGCTACTGTACCCTGTTTTTGTATTACATCACCTGTTTAGTCATAGCGAATAATTCTAGCCTTCTTGTGAGAATCTTAAGAAATTCAAAAACTTGACTTGGTGTACTTGCCTCTGCAGATGAGATCTGCGTCGAGGTAATGGTGTGACAGACAGGAAGATAAACACATGCCATGAGATACATGTGCATTCTGAGGCTGCAGCACTTCCTCTGGCTTTATGCACCGTACACAGTCTGTAGACTCGGGACCTACGCAAGCCCGGCAAGATACATGGCAACCTGCATAGAGAGAGAGAGAGAGAGAGAGAAAGCAAATGACACAGGAAAGGATGGATTAGAAGAATGAAAGGAAACAACAGAAGGTGAAAAGGATTAAGAAATATAGTGGGTGGAGCAAGGAGAGAGTAACGAGAGAGTGAAATAGAGGTTAGAAGAAAAGTCGCATTGGCTTGCTGTGTAAATAAAGCTTCTGTGTCACACACATCTCTGCATCCTTGGCTCTTGATCTCTGGCTTAGCTCTCAGTTGGGCCACTAATATCTCTTACTTTGAATTCAGCTCATACACAACCCTGTGGTGCAATAACTTGTGTTTATGTTTGCCATCTGCACTCTGCTTTAATCTCTGCTGAAACTACTCATAAAGTATCCTCAGAGTCAGGACTCTTTAAAATGAAAAGTTGGTATGACTCTGGCCTTGACAATAAAGTGTTTCAACTTAAAAAAAAAAAAAGTTTTATAAGAACTTACAGTACAACAATGCATGAAATATCACTCACACTGCATTTCTCCCATGTAGGGAGAAATATTGCTTCCAGGCTATTTATCCAAGCTCAAGTCATTACTCTAAGCGTAACATTATTAGTCATTATCAAATACGGTGTAGCCGAGGCAAAAAACAAGCTCTTACTGTAACAATGTCCATTTGTGCTAAACAGACCCTCTCCACAGGACTCCACACACTCGCCGTGGTGCAGGAGGAAAGAGCCGGGGCATGAAGCGCACTGGGATGCCGAAGGGCCGGAACAGGATGCACATGAGCTGTGACACACTAAGAAAGATAACCAAAACAAAAAGACAACATAGGGATTGTCAAAAAGGTCATACGATGATTTATGTGGACAAGAAATGCATCTTTTACATATGGTTAGTATAACTACAGCATACCGTCATTATATATACACGTCAGTGATTCAGAGCAGCTTAAGGTGCTAATCGAAAGTTTGATGGGAATGCACCATCCTCTAATTGAGAACTACTAATTGGGACTCAAGATGTAATAAATAACTTTATGTATTACTTTTATAGATTTCCAGCTCAAGGTTAAGTAAAAAAAATTTTATAATGAGAAAGATTTAATAAGAAGAACGACACAATATAAGATCCATAGTTAGGGGGGAAAAATTGATTGGCTGACACTGATTAAATCAGGTGTGAGAAAAGATTTAAGTTATGGCTGCACTTAAACTAATTCCAAAAATGAAAACTTGTCTGTGGTTATAACTCGTTTACTTACGCTGACAGCGGCCGTGTCCGTCTTTGTAATGCTGATCCAGACATTCGGAGATACATTTCCCATGATGCAGCGCATAGCCACCGGGGCAGCTCAGGCAGCTGGGGTTATCAGGTTTACAGGTGGCGCAGGATGGGTCACATGCTACATTGTACATAAGACAACGATCCATTATTGTACTTTTATTGGAATGTTTTTTTTTAACTCTTACTCCACTACAACCTACAACAAATCTCTGTACTTTTACTTCACTACATTTCCGAATGGCATCACGTTACATAACCACAGTGATGTGTAGTATTTGAAGCGGGAATTTCACAATTATAGATAATTGTGTTTCCTTAGTGCCACACAACTTTCATTCATTCAAACCCTCAATCCTTGAGAGAATCGAACCCTCGACCGTAGAGGTGCGAGGCCACAGTGCTAACCACTAGAGATGAAAACAGCATAAAAAGAAAGAAATGGATTACAGTTCTTTCATTTTTATGCTTAAGTTAAAGGTGAGTACTTTTTTTTTTCTTTTAATCAAATTTACATGCAAATGCACTTTTAGGAAATGCACTTTTACTTGAATAATATTTGCCCTAAGGTATTACTAATTTTACTCAACTACTGGATTTATGTGCTTTGCCCACCACTTTTGTTTATTAATATCAAAATGGGATGACAATGCAGAAACCGAGCTAACACTTTACATTTCACATGTCTAAACAAGGTGCAGAAACTCTTCTTTGACGTGAGCAGACAAGCGTGACATCCTTCAACACAAAACAGCAAGAGCAGTTACAGAACAAGCTGTGTACAAACGTGTTAAACGTCCTCGACTTCGACAACACCTGAGCTGATGTTTAAGCTTTAAGCTGACATTCTTGATTTTGTTGTCACGCTGCAGGCTGAAGCTTCTCCCCGGACCCTCCTGCATGCCTGTGCACCTACTGTTGCCACAGATGATTGAAACTAAGCCCCCTGTGGAATTCAAAGCCACTAGCAACAGTAAACATCTGTCTGGATCCTGTGTTTCATTTTGTTGATCGATTCATTTAGTTGAATCAATGGGTTTATTTTCAATTCTCTTGAAGTTTTGAAGTCTTGAAGTTCTCTTGAAGTTTTCTACAGAACATGCCAACCCCTTCCATTTTCCATGATTTTCTTCCTCTTTTGATTTCATGGACAGTTGGTGCAATACCGCTATCTACTGGACTGGAGTGCAACAAAAAAAAACTTTGGTATGAGAGGAAAAAAAATTCAGACTTTTAATGCATGTTATATAATTTTTGTAGGTTTAAATACTTGACAACCTGTAAGAAAAATACAGTAGCTGCTTGGGACAATTCAGACACTAAGCATTAATGCTATAAGTAAAAATAAATCCCCTATAAATCAATTGAATTGAATCAACAGTCTACATATGACCCAAAGCTCCGGTGTGCAGTCCTGGCTCAATATTTCATTGGACCACATTTAGCTTTGATTATGGATGTGGCATCATTTTAATAAGCTTATGCAATGTCACAACATTTATTTCCATCCAGAATCAGATTAATTTCTCTCTAAGATCTTGTACTGATTATGGGAGAGTCAGACCGCTGCATAAATTTGTCTTTAGGCTACACAGCTGTTTAGTCCCAGTCCCTTGAGTTTTTTCTGCATTGTGCATGTGGAAATGCTCTTACTTTCACTATTAAACAAATCAGTTTTTAATTTTTTTAGATTTCACTAAATGATCTCCCATCATGCTTATTCAGGATGTTTTTAAACACATTTATTCCTCAAAGATGTTGGTTCACCACCAACCTTCCAGGCTTCACTAATGCAGTTCTTAATCCAGTTTTAGTAGTCTCAGCAATCTCCTTAGTTGTTGTTTTTTTCCAGGCCAATAATTTGACCCATGACCACAGGATTTGCCTTTCGTACATGGTTGTTCAAGAAATGGAAGACTGTATCAATTAGAGTTACACTGCAGTCATTTTCCAATGGAAGGTTCTTACAGTACCTATTCGCTTAGTAATATCCTGGTGGTGACTTTTTCTTTTTTTGGATGGGTACTATAAATCTCAGGTAATAATGTCAATATAAAGCAACACTTTGCTACAGTAATTAAATGCAACTTCTGTTAACCGGAATTATATTATATTTTCATATTATATTAATTGAGCTTTTCAATTCCTGAGTCTGATTGGTCAGACAGTAGTGTCAGTTAGAAGTTAAATAGTTTTTTGGTGAACTTATTCACAAGGAACCTTATTGAGAACGTTCCATATAAACATAAAAAAGACCTAAAAAGGTGAAACTGCTGAAATAGTATCTTTTTTTCTGTGAAGAGATGCTTGTTTAGCATTTTTTGCATGGAATCTCTAATGTAAGTGGTACAGTCACATAGGTTACTGTTTTCACCATGTAAAGATGTAATGTTATGCTTTTAGACTAGGGGTACTGTATAACCGCTGTATAATTGTCGTACTCAAATTAGTTGCCACTAATATAATTATCAATTAGTTGATGTCATCATGCATGTTGTTGGACTCCAAGCGCTCTGACATGTAGACAGTATGACTTACTAGAGTGAAGTAAATGATTGCAAGCCACTATCATTAGAAGAAAAAAAATAACAGAAGAGGTGTGGTCAAGTGCTGCTCAAGTGTTTGGGGAGTGAAATTCATGTCGATGGGAAAGAACACACACCTGAGTGGAATGCGGCTAATTATTGTCAGTTGTTGTGAAGTGACTATATTTCCAGTTCTCCTCAGTGAACTTAAGTTTATTATACCACACACACTTGAGGGTGCTGGTCTCTGAGCTCTCAGTGTGTCCTTTCTCACTTATTGTACCCGACACTCACTTCCCTTACTATGCCCCCACCACCACAGATTTCATCCCAGTTTTCTTAATATTTCAAATCAATGGCCATAACTGCCATCTTTAAACTTTAAGTAATTGGTCTTTGCTTATCATTGGCCTGTTTTTAACAAAAAGGAACAAAACAACAAATTGAACCATACATTTTTTGGTCTTTATTGTGTATAAGTTAGTACATGCCTAAACCAGCCCTAAGTTAATTATGAAAAGCTGACAGGTAAATATGCATGATGATGCAATTTATAATCCTAATATGAGGGGGTATCAAAAAGATCTGGTTGTTTGCGCCATACAGTATGTCAACCATAAAACCAGGCAGTAGAATTCGCTATTGACGGTCTGATGGAGTTTTTGGGAGACTTCGACATGATCCTGGGTCAGCAGCCTGGGGACGAACTTGGCAGCAACATGGCGCATGCTCAAATCACACGTGAGGATTGCCTGGACTGTTCCATATGAAACCATCAATGGCAGCAATGTTGTGGATTGTTCTCCAACGATCATCGTGCTCAAATTGCTAAACTCAAAACACCTCGAACGACACATGGCAGCATCGCCGTAAACTTCATGTTGAATCATGTTGAACATTTCTATGGCAGATTTGCCAAGTTTCATACAGAATTTTATGTTCGCTCTGGTTCTAACATGCCTTCCATGATAAAATGGCAGATGTGGTAAGGAACATGGTCAGAATGGCACCAGATGCACAGCTCTTGACGTACACAGGACAATGTTTTTTGGCACGCTGACTAATGAAAGTCAGTGCTCCCTGTGCCTGTGTGAACAGCCTTGTGCTGCAATCTGCTGGTGTGTTACAAAACTTTTTGATACTACGTAGTTGATTATTGATTTTAATAACTGATATGAGAGTCGTTAGTAACATCACTATTTTAGACACAGGAAAGTCTATTTGTGGGAGGGGTTT
>JAQMYK010000014.1:15334595-15344908 GCA_030014345.1 Clarias buthupogon | reverse complement strand
ACCCTTCATTTCTTTGTAATTGGGCAAACTTAGAAAATCTGTAGGGGATCAAATACTTATTTCCCCCACTGTATATTATATTATGGCATTTGGCAGACACCCTCTTCCAGAGAACATTTATCTGATTATATATCTGATATCAAATGTATAATGGTATGATTTATAATGATAATCATATATATATAAATGTGATATTAGGATTATGTGAAACCTGCGACTAAATGGTCTTATTCTTCTCAGTGCACTTTGGTCAATTGATTATTCTTCATAAGATGTTTTCACTGCACAGCTATTGTGCATGATATTTGCTTAAAGTGAAAGTGTAGGTGGATGTGTGTGGTGCTAATAGTAGGGTAGCTGGTAGCTGGTTTTTCCCATGGTTCCCATTGACATCGACCCCCCGCCCTCCCCTTCAAAAAAAAAAAAAAGGTCACTGTGACACTGGATTCGACAGTATAACCACCTCCTCACTGTCACATGATTTCCTGTCAGTCCCACGTTCTAAAAGAAGGCAGCTTTTATTACACAGGATGTCATGAGACTTTTTAAATATCACTCACTCAACATTAACGTGCCACTGTCACACTGCGCTGATTTTGGTTTCTGAATGACACATTAGACATGTTTTCAGTTTTTATTATTAAACATACAAAAAATCATATAAAAATAAGGAAATATTCATGCTGTATCTTCACCAGCATGCCACAGGTTTCAGAAATGCACTCAGACACATGTAAAAAGTTAGAATGTTGTACATAACTCCCTAGTTTTAGTAGAGACACAGCAGCTGCATGATGAGATCTGCATAATGATGTCATTTATCTTGCCAGTCTGGGACTCTGGGTGTTTTCCATGTCAATAGGTTATGTAAGCAAGCAGCACTACCACCAACAAGCACAATGTACTCAAATCAATCATGCACATACAGTACACAAACACACAGCAGTATCTTAAATATCACACATCATACAGTAGGTTCTTTTACCTTTCGCAACTTAGGCTTTGCACTGTTTGTACAGTGACACCCAGAGTCTTGTTTTTTTTGGTTTTATATTGGTCCGCGCCGTCCACTCATTATGATCTTCCATGCCTTCGAGGCTGAATGGAGGCAAATTTTTCTCCCAGCTGTGGTCGTCACCCTGTAAAAGGACAAAACCAGCACAACTCAGACCTTCATGTCATTCTCAATCTGTATTATAATGTCAAATTTAGCTTTGGGCCAACTTACAGAATCTCATAAGCCATGCACGATGCACTTGGTGGATACAGTTTCCATTCAAAGATGTTCTTGGGCTGGATTCTGTAGGACTTCTGACAGAGACAGCGCTCAGATCTCTCCATTCGGAATGCTGAAGCACAAAGCACTTACTGTCATTATAGATCGTTTAACATTTTTAAGCTGAAAAAAAAGAGAAAAAATCTGCAGTGGGAGATGCATTTTAATAGGCTTTGTATGTTCTATATGTTTGTGGTCTTATGTGACTGTCGTGAACAGCCATGAAACGGGATTGTCACAGATAAGATGGTTAAACAATCCCCATTTAGGAAAACGTATACTGTATATATGATTATATAACACTTTTAATGTCTACTAGCTGCAGTCAATGTAGCTAATTTTGTTAGACGCACAGACAGTCAGAGATAAATCATGCATGTTTATATATATAATTTTTATTTTTTTTAAAGATTGTGTTGCGACTGAAGATCACGTAAACATTACAGATAATATTTTGATGTCACACTTAGTCAAATCATTATTCATTCACTGTCAAGTGACATGTATTATTGGCATGTTATTAAAGTATCACTTAAAAGCAGATGCTTGATGCTTCTGGAATTAGTAACAATGTCAGAATGATGTAACTTGACTAGTGAGTACTACTGTAGTTAAACATTTGAAATGATAAACAACGTCAAGCTCTAGTCATCTTTTTTTTATTTTTACAAAAGCACCACCCAGTGTTTAGTACCAAATATACTGTAAATGCAAGTTTTACAAGCTCAGATCAAAAGTATATCTAAGAAGGATGATATAAAAATTGTACCTGTACAAAATGAAGCACACATCCAACATCCAAGCAGCAGCAGCAGAACGGATCGGCTCATGGTCAGTTCTTTTACTTTCTCGTCACAATCTGAAGCCGGTAAATGTGACTGTAGAACAAGTCTGGTCACAAGATAACTTGAGGAAGACACATTTATACAGTGCAGTGTCCGGGGTAGTACACATAAGGACTTCCCTCTTGCATATTGACTAATGGAAAATTATTAATGATCTACGAATGACTTAATGAGCAGGACAATGATGCCAAATATAGCTGAGCTCCACCCAGACACAATGCCACTCAGAATAACATTCTTCAAGACATTTAGAAATATTCTAGTAATTTCCTATGTGCGCTGATTTGCGTAACGGATAATATTGTGTCACGTCCTACGCTGCAGAAACATTTCAAGGGCTATCAGAAAGAGTTTTTGTACACAAAGAGCAAATGATAGAAGATGCTTTTATATGAACACTGTAAAAGGAAAATCTCATGCTCATGTTATTTCCACAGACGTCTGCTGGTTTTGCCTGTATTGTTTAAAATTGTCTATGAGCTTTTCATTCAAATTGGCTTGATTTATTATAAGATTTAAACCCCTCATTTATAATAAGATTTTTTATTATTATTTTATTTATTCATGTTGAAGTCCAGAATAATAATTTTGCTTAAAAACAAAACACAAAAGGAGAGACGTGTTTTGACTCTTGAACAAATAAATACATATTAAGTCAATGTACAGTAGCTAATTTTGTTAGAGACACGGAAAGTCAGAGATAAATCATTCATATTTATATACATAATTGTTTTGTTTTCTTAAAGGATTGTGTTGCAACTGAAGATCACTTAAACATTACAGAATATTTTGGAAAGAGCACATGGTTAACTGTAACCTGTGGTGTAAAATGGGAAACTACAGTTATGTGGCAAAAGTGATGAGCTACCCTAATTTCTTCATGTTTTGTTTTTAAAGAGCAATATTTTCTTAATGTATTATTAATAGTTTTGAGGAATAGTTTTCCAAGCTGCCTGAAGGACCTTTATGGCTCTTATTTTTGGAAAGTTTTTGACTCTCATACTCAGTCCAGTCCCTGTACCTGACCAGTTTCAGAGGAATGTGTTTTGTTTGTTAAGCAACACAGTGAGCTATGATTCATTCAAGCATTAAAATCATCTAACTTAAGGCATGAACCAGTGAGAAACAGGTACAGATAATGACAGGTGATCATGCCAGTGATTAGTATACATTAGTATAAATTTGGAAATGGCAGTTAGACTATTGCATGCCTTTTGCATGACTGTAAGAGAAAACTGGAGCACCCAAAGGAAATCCACCAAGCACAGGGAGAACATTCAAACTTCATGCACACAGACCTAAAGGTGGGAATCAAACCCTCAACCCTGGAGATGTGACCCCATAATGCTAACCACTATGCACCCGTGCTGTCTACTACATACTGTAATTTAATTTTATTTAATTTGAAGTGACTCTAATATAAGGGGTGACTCAAAGAACAGTATTGTACATTGTGTTGCTGCAATGTAATTGTATGTCTGCCCTTTAACTCCCACATCTCACAAGCAAAAATACTTTCTACTTGCTACATTAGGGGTTATTAGTTAGCTGTGGCTATTAATGTCTTACTTTTTTAAGTTCCATGGTAAAAAAGCACTAATTGACCATCAGCAACTAGAATCAGTGTGTAAATGTCTTTTGTGCTTAAATCCTAACTGCATATACTGTACTTTTGTACAATGACTATAAAGTTGAATCTAATCTAATTTAATGAAATTTTATGTAATTAAAATAATAAATTAATTTAATGTAATTTTAAATGAGAATTTTCTGCTTTAATCTAAGTAAAGATGCTTTGGTAACCTATCAACCACAGGATTTATTTCAATGTGTACCTGCACTTTCTCTTTTGAAAAGTATTTTGGGTATTTTTACCAGCTCAGATACTAGCCAAACCTGTTCAACCCTCCTTTCTTATGTTTACACTAAGCCAGGTTCAGAAACACCCACACCTTAGGAGGAGGCTAAGTATAACATTTCTTGAGATGATGCAACCAGCGATTAGTGCTACACCTCGGCCATGAAGCTTTGTTTGAACTTGTGTGCAATTAACTGGTTTTGATCTTAACATATTTAAGATATTACTGTGGGTAAACCCCATCTTTTATTTTTCGCCCACACAAAGTTACACAACATCCATCCACTGCGGCTTGCTGATGGCTGTGAGAGGAAGTGCAACCATGATCCTGCATGTGTGTGTGTTTGTGAGAGCACCCACCTGCAGTCACCTTCATCTTGAGAGATGCGTAGTGCGGTACTCAACCTCATGTGGTCGGCTAGAGACAGAAAGCTCCAGATTGAATGCATTTCCTGTTTAATCTCTAGAGCATTCATATACATAATCATGGGAAAAGACCTTTGATCTTGGAAATTTTCCTGAGATGTTCTTCGTATACGTCAGGCTGTTCCAACCCAGTTGATATATATTGACATTTGTCCATAGAAGGAAATTAAACTGATGAGGCATAACATTACTATCACATAACGCAAACATTGACTGTCAATTATATACAAGGGAACTGGTGACAGGATCATGGGCAGCTATGACTCAACCAATGGACGTGGGTGCCAAAAGCCGTCCATTTCATCACATCCCACAGAAAGTCAAAGCTGGCCGTAATAGAAAGTCACCCAAGCATGCAGTGCACCCCAGCCCACCACCCATGGGGCTTGGCAGGCAAAGAGCCCAAGGCTTTTGGCACCAACACTCCAAAATCCCCAGATCCCATTGTTAAGACAGCTGCTATATCCTGTTTTAAGGATTATATTGTACACAGCATGTCACACGCGCATATGCAATATGGACAAGTGCCAGACTTGTTGCAGCAGTGTTACGTCATATGGGTTTCCCTCTGTCATTGTGTAGAGGCAAAACAGGACAGGCAACTCATTCAGCTTTAAAATTCAAAACAGATGAGGAGATGAATGCCACTGTCAGTTACAAAACTTTCCCTGAAACTTCACCCTGTTTACAGTTTAAAGAGGATGAATACAATAGCAACGACATAAATTCCAAAAGCTGTCTTGCCCATAATTATTACAATTATTTATAATTTCAAATTATTCATGAATCAATTCTGTCTGAACGTGTCACTCTAAAGAGAGACAGCAAAGTATATTGCTAATTTAGACCTGAATTGGCATTTAAATGTAAATAAAGATCTCTGCAGTTTTTACAGAAGAAACATTATTATATTGCATATAAAAGAGTAATAATAAAACATGTGAGAGATGACAATGCTAACTAACCCACTGAGTTGCAGGTGCTAAACATAATCTATATTTACATATAGATATAATCTATCTATACGGAATCTATATTTCAAAGATGTCGTGTTTGAGGTGTTTTGCTACTGTATGTGGTGCAGCGAAGGGTTTGATAAAGCCTTTTGGTTAGGTGTGGGTCTGTTTTTTGTTTTTCAGGCCATGTTTTAAAGCCTATGTAGGCAGCTACAGAAGTGGAATCAATACAGTAATTGTTTGATGTGGAGAGTGTTGGGGAGGTTAAAAACAGTTGCAACTAGGAGTGAGTTGGAGTATTCCGAGGCTTTTAAGCACTAAGATATACACAGATACTATATTATACCATGCAGTTCACTAGGAATCTGTCTAGGATCTGTCTAAAAGCTCAATTATTCAATTATCCAATCATTAAATGGCGTGGTATCAGCACAATGCATGGAATCATGCATATACTGTACAGGTCAAGGGGTCAAGGGCTCAGCAGAATAGGGGAGCGTGTGTGTGGGGGGTGTTCTGCCAATGAATTTGACTGATTGTTGATGCCAGATGCTGAACGGCATTCTGTGGAGTTTGTACAGAATGACTTGAAGACTGATCAACAATTCTTTGAATGAAAACACTTTGTTTAGGAGAAAGATCAGATAAAAATGGACTGATTAAAGTTGGCTAAAAGCAACTCGAATAACCACTCTTTACAATTGTAGTGAGCAGAAAAGCATCTCAGAATGAACAACGTGCTGAGCTGGATGGTCTACAAGAGCACAAGACCATATTGGATTCCACTCCATGAACAGAAATCTGAGTGAACTGAAACATGTTGAAAAGACAGGAGATAAAGGACAAAGATCAGGTTATACTTTTCCAACCTTTAACGAATGCATGAATTGTTTATATGTGCTCTGACTTGTTTTAGTTTCTGGAATTATCTAATGTTACTATAATAAGCTCCGGGTTCAACCTCCATGAAGCTTATTAAAAACAACAACAACAACAACAAGCTCATTAATAGCAAGCAAAAACAAATAGCAGTTGTATGGATCAGTCAACCGGTAATGCTGTTATGGCGCAAAAAGATTTATAATGGTAAACCTGAAAAGCCTGTCTTTGTAACTGGTGCTGACATTCAGACAAAAAGAGCGGAATTCATGGAAGTGTTAGTGGAACATTTCGAAACAAACGTCTACAAAGTTCTGTTTATGAAACACCGGATATGAACGGCTGACTTCTTCTCCATCTTGACCTTACGGTGTCTTCCGAAGTCAAAAGAAGAATGTCAACACTGGACAATGCTAGTATTGAAATTGATAAATGAAACATTTATGTTTTTAAAATCTTGACTCATACAAAAAATTCTAGGATTTAATTGGATTCCATATAAACAAACTTGTGCATTTATTTGAGAATCTGAACAAATTTTTACTCTGGGTTGAATCATTTCATCTCTTCTGCATTCTCTAGATTGGAACTACTGTATACATGAGAACAAATATTATTATTGCCACCATTTTTTTTTTATTGTCACTGTCACTATCATTGTCACTGTATATAAACGATCTGTTTTGTATAAAATAAAGTTAGTTTTTTATAAAATTGTGTTAAATGTCAACCTTCTCAGTGTAATTTTGAGAAATCCTGTGCATTCTATTTGCTTTTAAAAACAATTGGTATATTTCACCTATTTCATCATCACAGCACAGGGGAAAAAAGCTGCTACAGTTGAAATCTGAGCTGTACTGTACAGTATGTCAGGCTAGAGCCCAGCTTTAGAGCATTTCCCTTTCCATCTTGCATCATTGTGGGTTTTTCCCAGTTGGTTTTTAAGTGGTTCCCTTTTCCTTTCCGTTTTCCGTTTCTTGGAATCACTTTCGCTAAGTGCCGATGTCATCCTGCCAAGAGACTGCAACAATTCAGCAAATTTATTGACGGATGATGTAATAGCATGTGAATAAATTTATTTGTTTGTGAGAACAGATTGTGACAAAGTTGTAACATTGTTAAAAGAGCAACAATGACAAAATGTAAAAATAGTATTATTTAGTGAGTTTTATTTAATGTATTATTTACTTAAGCATATAGCCCTACCCCAACCTTATTTCATAATAACAGCAATATTGATGAGAAAAGGTGTTATGTTTATTAATTTAGTTAGTTTTTGTTTTTTCATTTCCTAAGTAATTCATTCCCATTCAGATACAAACTCGATGAGTACTGTAGACCTGCACTGAAGAAATTTGTTCTATACATTCAATAATCAAAAATAGACAAATCATTTCATGGAACACCTGCCATGATAGATGGTTTTACACTGTACTCTGTCTTCAAAAGGATGTCTATGAATTTCTACAAGGTATATTGGTATTGCTTACATATGAAAATCCATAGACAATTCTCTCTTTAAGATGTTTTGGTCTACCAACAAAAATTACTTCATACAGTCTTGTCTTGTCTCATTTACTGAAGTGAACTAATGTGAAGTAAAAAAAAATAAATTTTATTTAAGCTGTATAAACCTAAACATAAGGTCAGTTTTTGCAAATTCACTAAGTGTTTTTGGAGAGGATCAGTGTATTTTGCAATCTGAGGATGTCAGGGTGGCTGGTGTGAGGTGGTTATGGGGTGAATGATGTCAGTAATATGGTCACTTAAAATTATTAAGCACCACATTAATGCATGTGGATGTTAAACAGCATATTTGTAAATTAGTGTTGCTGTTGCAAGATAGACTAAGTATTGAGGTACTTATAAGTTGTTAAAATTGGCCTTCTGAATTCTTAGCTTTGCTATTTACGGTATTCATGAAAGAGTTTTAATGATTGATTTCATCTCAAACATAGCATAATAATAATAATAATAATAATAATAATAAGTAGCTGTAGTATTCAACACCTGACTGACCTAGCTTCAGTTGATTCAGTTATCACTTTTTTTTTTTTTTTACTACTTTTTACTTTGGTGTATCCAAAACTTAGCCTACGTAGGTCAAATATTTATAATATACTTATACAATTTCAAATAAAAAAGAAACATACTGAGAACATCAATATTTTTTTCAAATGTTTATATTTTATTTATTTACAGTACAGCAGGTCAAAATCATACAAAAACAATATAACTTAAAATAAATCATAATATATATACAGTATATGCAGCAATATCCATTGTTACAGCTTATAAATTAAACATTCAAGTATTTTGTTGGGCTGGTAGCATTATATGAAATAAACATGAAAAAATATATAAAAGTAACAACACACACACACATGTGCTGAACGGAAAATGTGTAATATCTTTTTTATATAACATTGCCTTTGTTGGCTAATGAGAGCTGTTTTTCTGGATTTTGTTCCTAAAAAAAGATAAGAAAAATGATTAATGTGTCCAACCTTATATAATAGTAAATATAGTGCAACAGTAGGAATACTGATGATGTTCTCACCTTTTTTCAATGACCTTCATGATGTTTTTCTTGACAAAATTAGATTCCGGATTCAGACATATTTTATCAGGACGATTCTTCAGAACAACTCTAAAAACAGAAATGCATAAAGCAATTTAGATAATGTAATGGAGGTGAATGATGTCGTACTTTGTAACATTGATAGGAATATTAGCCATTAGTGAACTTACAGGATTTCAGTATTTTCACAAGATGCACTAGGAGGGTAAACTTCAATCTTGTCAATACGTTGCAGACGGACCCTTTCCATCATATGAACCTGACACAAACACCTCCTTACACTGGGCTTGGCCTGTCCTGGAAACAGAATAATAAGAAAAAAATTATAACAAATCATCTCAACTTACACATGCATTCAAGAATCCCAAGAGATATCATGCGCTTAAGAATCCTACCTTGTACATGAACAGTAAGTAGACAGGCAAACACAATGAAAACTGCAGCAGACTTCATTATCATCTTGCTCTTGAACACAATCTTGGTGAGGAGCTGACAGGTCTGTTCAGTGAGCAAGTACAACTGAATGAATAAACATCATCAACATCATCATTTTATACTGTATGTTCAGCTCGGTGAATTCCTAGCTCCGACTTGCATTATGTCATTTTCACTTTCTATCTCGCTTCCTTCAGAGCTGCCGTGCTATTGTTTCTTGTAAATGTGCTGTCTTTACTCAGCAGGGAGTAATTTCATCTAATTATTTAAAGTCTTTCCAGCCTTAACAAAAGGGCATAGGAAGAATGTAGTGTAATGTAATCAGGGATCTTAGACCATCGGCTATTATATTATCAGCTTGAGCAATATGTTTCAGTCCATATTAAACAAGTAAGCAGCGAAAACTGCTTTTCCAGGATTGCAAAATAAATCAAAGACAGCACTAAAATAGCACCTATTATTTTGTTTTTTAAATAATAAACCATTCATTAGTGTGTGCATTAAAATGTACACTGAACACCATATACAGTATATACAGTAATGTGCTCCATTTTATATATACTGTATATATATATATATATATATATGAGAAAGATTATTCACACGTGTACAGCATTCAAGACAGAATGTGCTGGGACATCCCAGAAGTAGACATCCCAGCACATTCACCCCAAGGTTAGGCCGTGTAATAAATACACAAAAACCCAAGAGATACAGGCCCTATAGGCCTCATTGTATGTTAAATGTTAAAGTCCATGACGGGAGAGGAGAGGAGAGGAGATGAGGATGCCTCTTCTGTCTAAAAAAGAATATGGGATGCATGACTGAGGTTCGCAAAGTTGTATCTAAACAAAGCACAAGCCTTCTGGAGCAAGCTCCTATGGATAGATGAGACCAAGGTGGAGATTTTTGGCTGTAATTGGGGGAAATCCAAACAGCATTTCAGCCGTTTCATACCCACTGACAAGCAAGGAGTGATGATATACACTACCGTTCAAAAGTTTGGGGTCACTTGCAAATTTCTTTGTTTTTGTTTAGTGATTTATTTTCTACATTC
>JAQMYK010000014.1:15218952-15229080 GCA_030014345.1 Clarias buthupogon | reverse complement strand
GAATTTTTGTACAAACAAGATGTATTAAACTTCCAGAAGATGCTAAACACCCAACAGAATAACCTATGCTACCTGCTTATCTTTGTGTTTACAGTAAACACAAGTAAAGATAAGCAGGCATTTCAATGTCTGATGGCATTTCAATCTAAAAAAATAAAAATGTGCAAAACAATCAGAGAGAGAAACTGCTCGCCTTTGAGAACATTTCAACCTTTAAGGCCCTTACTTATGTACTGCTTGTCTCTGCTCATTGCTTCCATCGCGTCGTGTCGTGTCGTGAAGTGAGCGGCTGCCTCGCCGTTAAGTCTCCCGTCGGGCCCGTACTCCATCAGAACCTTTACCACCCTGATAGGGTGAAAAAACTGAAGAGAAAACATAACATACATTATATACCGTATGATGTTTATTATCAGTACACAATTTTTTTTTTTTTTTTGGAATAGACGCATATTATAGGCTACTGTACACATTATACTGTTCACAGAGTTGCCTGTTTAGTCGTATGTCGTGAGTTTGGATGAGTTATGCAGGAAAGGTGTACCACAAATGTTAAACTGTCTTCCTGTGACTTCTCTTTCCACATACAAACTCAATTTGTAAAAGATGAGCTATGTAAAATTATTTGACACAAATAAGCAAGTATAATAACTGAAACGTGACAAGATCCTTATATAACCTGATTATTTTATTTCACTTTTGCCAAGAGCTTTTGATTCTAAACAGATGAGACTCCCTGAATGGAGATGATCAATATTGATCAGTGGTTCTCAACTCTGGTCCTACAGCACCCCGTGTCCTAAATATTTTAGTGTTTTCCCTGCTCCATCACACACTTCAATTCAGAAAAGGCTGTTAATTGGATTAGTTTGTGCTTGGAGCTGAGAAAACAGTAAAACGTGCAGGACCTGGACCAGGGGTGAAAAATCACTGGACTTGGACCATGAGTAATAAATCGATGGAAAGAATCTGAAAACTCAATCCTCTCTCTTTTTTTTAAGCTCCTTTCATCTAAATAATTTACATAAAGTACAATAAAGGCTTTATACATTACTACGCAATAAATAACCTGGAGAAGGACCTTAACGACCCAACTTGGTGGAGCTGCGGCTTGAGCTGCCAACCTTCTGATCAGTAACCCACAGCCTTAACCCGCTGAGCTAGTACTGCCAGAGTATTAAAAGCGATGAGTTATCCGGGCTTCAGTTATTACCATAATTGGAATTTATTATTAACGTAATAGGATTTACTACAGAACATGTGCTACTTCGTGTTAGGAAAAAAAAAAAGTTGATTCGAGCTGCAGAACAGCAGAAACCCTTGCTGGATTGATGCTAATCTCTTGTTCTATAAAGGCTGAAGCAGTGAAAACTCAGAGCTATGTTTGCAGAACATGAAGGGATTATTTTCATCAGCCCTTACAGTTAGATCACGTTTTATTAATTGCAGCAGTTATCCACCTTTCTTGCTGGTGTACTTTTAGGGGCTATAAGTATATTTCCTTAACCAGTGTCCAAGTCAGTTTAGGGCCACATTGCTCAAATTAGCTGGATATTTTTTGGTTTAATAATTAAATAGCAAGATTGTTTGTTATACTAATATTGAAGAACACTTAAACAATAATTTTTGGTCAGTTAGGCTATATGTACCAGTGACCTACACTACCAGTCAAAAGTTTGGACACACCTTCAAATTCCTTTTGATTGTTTCTTGATTTTGTATTTATTTCTACACTTTAAAGCAATACGAAAGGCATCCAAAATATACAATAATCCCCTTTGAACAGTGGATATTGAGATTTATCAGCTACTTATGTTCTGTAAATCCTTCATAACGGCTCTAATCTGAGGTGCTGTTTGTTAATTGGTGATTTTTGAGGGTGGTGACTCTAAATGAACGTCTCCTCTGCAGCAGAGGTAAGTTTTAGTCTTACTTTCCTGGGAAGGTCTTCATGAGAGACTGCTTCATCGTGGTGCTTAATAGGTTTTGTAAATACACTTGACGATACAGTTCTTGCAAGAACTATTCCAGAACATTCCAGAATATTCAGCTGTTAAAGAAAAGCTGAAGTTTGCATCAGACAGTTTTTGTTGTTGTTACTTAATTACCCTGTGCCATATTTGTTATTTCGTAGTTTTATCTCAAGGATTGTTCTAGAATGTAGGAAATAAAATCCCAATAAGTATACGTACAAGTTAAGTTTACCTCAAACCTGCAACGTGGTGTTCAGCAGAATTCAAAACAAAGTGTCAATTACAGTACTGTGGAAAAGTCTTAAGCCAGACTTTCCTGTATTTTCTTAATGTAGTCCTGAGTTCTTCAAGCTTCCTGAAGGACCTTCTTGAGTCTAATTTTTGGCAAGTTGGCTCAAAACATTTGCACTGTACTGTGTGTATATATACATATATTTTTTAAGTTCTCACATTTATTACGTCTCCAGCTGTGGCTTGATATGGCAGCCCCCTCATGTGTATAAAGTGTGTGGGAAGAGACACACTGCTAGCTGCAAAGAACAAGAAGCATTTCTGAATATTTCATAACCTCAGATTACATATACTCTAGATTATTCACATGTTGACTAAAATACGAGAAAGGTATTTTGAAACTCTGAAATATTAATAATGATACAGATCAACCACTTTATTAGGAACAACTAGTTTAGTTTATTGAAGCAAAAAAATGCCACAATGAATGTGCAGCTGTCAAATGTGCAGCTGTCAAATCTGCAGCAATCATGTCGCCATGGATAAAACTCACGAGGAAACATCTTATGGAATCCGTAACCCGAAGACTGACCAAACTATGGTCCTACCCAGTATTAGTATCGTGTTCCTGATAAATTGACTGATGGGTGTATACAATCATACTCTGATATGAGTCGAGACTACTTGCAGTGGCATCAGTGTACCATTCAACTCCAGAATCTTAATTATACAACTATTCTTTAAAACTTACTCTTCTGTTGGTGGAATGTTGTGGCCGTAGCGTCCCCTCTCCCTCTGCCATGCTGCGTCTGAATATCGCTCTTCTTGCTCGGGTACACCTCAATGTACCTGTTCAGGAAGTCAACAATTACTGTGTCAAAAGCTACGGTGGTGCAATGACAGTACGTTATTCTTATGTTATATGTAGGTTATATGTAACGATGACCTTGAGAGTGAGTGTTATTTAATTCACCTGGCAGAGGTGTTAGTAATGTGGCTGATCAGTGCAAGTCTGAACAAATTTGAATAAGGCACATATTTTAATTTAATGTAATGATCTGACCTGTTTCCAATAACCTCTCTGTCTTTCTTCAGCGCTTCATTGGCCATCTCTGGTGTGGCAAACTGCACATATGCGTCACCAGAACTTCTACCCCAGCGGTCCATGACCAGTGTGACCCCGTCCTTCACAATGTTCAGTCCTGGAAAAGTCAGTTTTATTTATTTATTTATTTTTCTTCTGATTTTCTCCCAAATTTACTCTTTCCGCTTGTGTGAGCTCACAGCCATGACTGATGTGAGAACGCCAAGTGCCTCCCATCCCTCCCCACTGAGAGAGCTCGGCCAATCAGCTCTCTCTAAACCCCAGGAGGCTACAGCATCACCGGGGAATCGAACTAGCAATCTCCGGATGATAGGGCGAGCGCTTTACGACCGCGCCACATGACGGCCAAAAGTCAGTTTTATAAATTGAACCAGTTTACAATAGATAGGATTTATGTGACTAGCATGCTATGTGAGGTTCTAACCTGAAAAAAACTGGATGATTTCTTGCTCCGTGCAGGTAAAGGGCAGACCTCGGATGCGAACAACTCCATCTTGGCATTCACTTGTGCCCTTCAGTATGGCTTCTGCATCTCTATTGGTCACTTCATACACTGCAATAACCATCAATCCACGTTACTCACAAAATGCAGATTTGATTTTGAATGTAAAAAATAATAAAATTTTACAACCAGCCATTATTAGTACTCATGGTAAATCCATTTTAAATTTGCTGAACCTGCCTTCTACATAGCGCGGTCCAAGATACTGCCTGTGCATCTCTAAGGCTTTGTTGATGTCCTCCTCATCCTCCAGCTCGACGAAGGCTTGCCCTGTCGGCTTTCCGCTTTTGTGATACGTGAGATGGATTCCGCTCACTCCGTTGCGAATGCGACATTCTACGCCAACAAATAAATCATCCCAGTTATGAAAGAAAACTTTTACATAAAAGTAAAATGATGTTTCAGCTGCGGATAATAATCATGATCATGTTTGACATTGGAACATACCTGAGAAGAATTTCAGCAAGTCCTCTGCACTACAAGACCACGGCAGACCCTTAACCCGGACGATGAACACTTCTTTCTGTTCAGTCTCTGGAGGAGGAGGAGAAGGAGGAGGGGGAGGAGGAGGAGGAGAGTACTCCGGGAGAGGGGGATAATCCTCTTCCTTGTACGGTGTCTAAAAGAAAAAAAAAATGTTAAGATAAGGTTTTTTTTTTAGTGTTGATATACAAAGTAAAAAAAAAATTGTAAATTAATTCTCAGGTGTCTTAATACTGTGTTTTTATTTATTCATCTGACTATTTTTGTCCTGGTCAGGATCACATTAGATTTGGATTCGTAGTCCGTCTGGGGAACTGGAATAGCTTAGTAGTTTGGACTACGTTTGGAAGGTCCCAGGTTCAAATCCCCAGCTGCCAAGTTGTCCCTGTTGGGCCCTTGAGTCCAACAAACTGCTCACATGTATAATAAATTACAAATGTAAGTCGCTCTGGACAAGGGGATCTGCCAAATGCATAATGTGTAAATACTTTCTTCTTTGTTCTCTCACTCTTCCTCTTCTTCCTGGCACTTCCACTCATGCCATCTTCTCGACCTTTTTCCTGAGTGCCGCACTACACCTGTGATTGGAGTCCTGTAGGCTGCATCATCACCACCTATTGATCTCAGTCTTCCCCATGCTTTAAAGCATATTGTCCAGTCTTGCTCCCTTCTCTGATCAGTGACCCTAAACCGGCCCGGAAATTATCATGACGTAGCAATAAATATGCACATCCGTGACGTCATCTGTGGACTACTGTGGTTGCATTAGCTTATTCCACCTAAAAAAAAACCCGTCAGTGAATATTTGGGCGAAAATCAGAGGAAAGTCATGCTTCCTCACAGACACACTATTAGCTTAAATGCTACAACTAACAGGGAGAGAGTGCGAACAGTATAAATGAGCTAATGAAGCAGAATTTAGCATCATTGACACAGACTAACTAACATTTAAAGGTATTATTAACTTAATGAAACGTGTGTAAGCCCAGGCCTTACTTCTGAGCAGAAGTCTCTGTGTTGTGTAGCCCAGTTAAACACAGCCCTCACTGAGGCAGGACTCTGTCTCTCCACTGCGGCTCGGACGTTACAAGCAGCTCGCGCGCTTCGGTTTGTTTCAAGACACTTCCTCACGCAGCACGAGCTTCTTCCACTGAAGCGGCGCACGAGCGCGAACATGAGCGCCGTCCTTCCGTAAGCAGCCATTAGCGCGCGCTCACTGAAATTATACAGAGGAATAACTGCAAAGTATTTAAAAACAACAACAACAAAAAAACAACTAACACATGCTTCTCCGAAAGCAATCACGTTGACCTGAACCGGCAGAGGACACGATGACGCGATTACGGAAATAATAATAATGACACGAACACGTGTTTCAAAATAAGAGCTGTGCGTTCTGTTGGTCGAAATGTGCTACCTTATTGCAATGTCTAAGTATTTACATAAACACTGGTTCAGAGGCGTAGAGGTTAGCCCTGTCGCTTTGCTGGTTCGATTCCCCGCCTCAGCTCTCTGTGCATGGAGATTGCATGTTCTCCTTGTGCTTGATGGGTTTCCTCTGGGTACTCCGGTTTCCTCCAAGACATGCAGATTAGGCTATTTGACCTTCCCCCAAATACTCGTAGTGCCGTAGAATCTGTGTGTGTGCGTGCATGCGTGTTCCCTGCAATGGATTGGCACCCAGTCCAGGGTGTACCCCGTCTCGTGCCCTAAGTCTCCTGGGATAGGTTCTAGCTCCATGACTCTGTATACAGGATAAACGGTATAAATGATGAATAGTGGTTTTGCTGCACAATTCAGAACATGGCAGATAAGCTTGTGCTGAAGAACATCAAACAGTTTTATATTCTTTGCAACTTTATGACTTTGATAAGATTAAACTAAAAAACACTGCTTGCACTACACACACTCACATCTACACACTTTACAGACTCAACCGCACTTCATATCTATTTATTCCAAACTGCAATATCTCTGTACATAAGACACCTATTACCTATTCAACAAACAGATATGCAATTTTAATAAGCTTGCCAGATCACACTGTTCACGTTTGCAATATTGCCGAATGCAATATGTCTCAGCTTCTTAATATCTCAATTGAACAGTACTGTCTGATTACGTATTTTAATGTTTGTACTTTTTTATTCTGCACCATAAACAACGACACCACAACGTAACTGGCCACTACCCAACTCATTATATGCTAATTTCTAGATTAAATATTCTGCAATAGCATATGACCTGCTGCAAAGAACCTGTTCAATACTATACTCATGATCTATATCCTCTTTATCCTGTATGTACAGTCATCTGTGGGAGCCAGGAGCCTATCCCAGGAGACTTAGGGCACAAGGCTGGATTGGCTGTTACAAGTAATTTGGAAACGCCAATTTACCTATTCTGCAGATTTTGAGCTGTAGAATGAAACCAATCAAGCACAAAGCGACCATGCACAAAGACCGGAGGAAACACTCAACCCTGGAGGTGCAAGGCCACATTCACTCACATATATATATATATGTGTGTGTGTGTGTGTGTGTTTTTTTTCTTTTTTCTTTCTTTCTAATTTTGCTGTACTAAGTGTAGTGACAATGATTCGTGAATCTAAAAACTTTTATTTTGAAAAACAAAAAGGCCAGATGTACACTGTTTTCAGCAGTTGTTCTTGATTTCATCCACGCTTGTCAAAAGTATTGATATTTTGCCTTCTCATGTATTTAATATTTTGTTATTTACTGATATTTTTTTATATATAGCAGCAGCACTTTAATAGTCCCTGGAATTGTAACTTGCTCATCATCACGCTGCGGCTAAACCACGTTCGTCAGATCTCGCGAGAATCTACGAACACCGACGAGACTTTGAGTAGCGAGGAGAAGTTTTGTTGCACAGAAGAGCGAAGTGTCGCGCGACAGCCCGTGTGTTATCGTTATTCGGAGTTTAATCCGATATTAATCCGTTTGCGACTCTTTTAACGATTATAACGGCGATTTAATAACTGGAGAACCTGAGTAATAGATATGAGCTTTCTGTTGTGAGTATAAAATGTTGATTTGTTATTTTGTACCTGTGTGTTGTGGTGGTGGTAGTAGCTGTGGAGTTGCTAAGCGAGCTAGCCACTTTACTTAAAGGAAGCTTTGGACGCGCTAACTGAGCTAAGTGACATTGTTGTGCTTTACTGGGTGAAATTGCTGAGAATAATAACGATATTCTAACGTACGAATTCAACGATAATGATGATGAAAATAATAAGGGGAGTAAAGTTTGCTAAAGCTAGTCACCGGGCTAATGGCTAGTTTGTTTGTTTGATTTTTTCATACTGAAACAGTCATGAAGATTTAGTAAAGTAACATAATATATAATTTAAACAAGTATAAAACCATAGCTAGGTCGTGTTAAAGATTGTAGCAGGTATATATCTATTAACTAAACCGTGTAACTCTTGTTCTCTTCGTAAATATTTAAAAAGGAGTCCATTTTCTTGCGTTAACCCATAGTTTCAGTTTATTTTAATCCCAAATCTACTTCCTATACATGCCCTCCTGACACCATGACGTCACCACCCTACCTAGGACACTACATCTTAAACCAAATCTATGTATGAGATAAACTCTATATGAATCTCATAAACTGTGTGAGATTCATATAAACTGTATGAGATTCATATAGACTGTCTGGATATTAGAGATGGGAATCACCAGTCTCCGTCCGATACGATGATATCGCGATACTAGGGGATTAAAATTCTGATTCTGTAAGTATCATAATTTTATAAATACAACGCAAATTTGAAAATGAATTTGTTTTGGTGACAAGTTCTTAATTATTCGTTCATATGACGAAATCAATTTGTATGCCTATTAGAATTTTCATGCAAGATGTAAAATCTTAAGCCGGAAATTCATAAGGGAGGGCATTTGTATGCCGATGTTTCACTGTATCCTGATTCGATATTGCATTGTTTTCCAATTTTGTTAAAATTTCAAGAACAGAAGGGCAAAAAAAGTTTAGTCGTGAATGTTTTATACCTTTGTTGCAGTGCTTTGTTGATCAGTGGTTAGAGGACAGTAGTCAGACTGAATTGAACATGAATAATTAAATGAAACTCTTTTTTTTTTATTTTATAACAGTCGTTTTCTCACTTGAAAACTAAGCGCAGCATGTTAGCAACATAAAATAACTTCAGATACAAAAGTTTAACATTTAACTTTAAATCAAATGAAACAAAAAGCTAAATTTGTCCTAAGCAGCACATACCTCGGTCATGTCATCGACCATAACTATTATTTCTAAATTACCTTAGCAAATAATTTCATTAAATTCTTGAGCATGTAGAGCAGTTATGGACAGTTTCTAACACACGTGGTTCAAGACTAATTAGCGCACGTGGTGTTTGGAGACTGGTGTAAGCATGTGTAATGAGTGGGTTTGAAACTAATTAGCCTGCAGAATTTGGAGGAAAAGGCATATCTGAGGCTTTTTACGACTCTCAACTTTTGATAAGGTAACGCCATAAAACTGCGTTTCTGCTGCACCACTCAGAATTTCGTGCATTTGGCACAGAATCGGTTATGTTTGATGTAATTGGTCGTGACCGATGATGCTGAAGCACTATGCTAATAAAATTTAGTTAATCTTTATCACAATTTAATCAGCAAGCAATGTGTGTGCAAAGTTACACTGCTACATAAAGGACTGGGATGAAAGAGTTAAGTCATGTCCTTGGTTGTGGTTGTTGGAGGATGACGATGGGGTGATGTGCTGTTTTTCAGGAACAACTCTGTATTTTTATTTATTTATTTAAATTCCATTCACATGTACCCGAGTACGTAGAACAAAAATAGTGTGAACGCTGCCCTGCGGGGGGGGGTGAAAAAGGGGGAGCGTCGTTCCTGAGCAGTGTACACAACAGTCGTGCCTAATGTGAAAATGCCCGTATGCCTTTATGTCAAGTCTGCGCAGAGTCTACGCTGTTAGCCTTTATACTTGTGTGCTGGTGTGTTTGTGTTGCGCTGCAATTTCACTGCCATATCACTAGTTGGCGGTGTGGTCTCTATGCTACTGTGCTGAGTCACTTCACTCTCTGGTGCGTTTGTCAAGAAGAAGACGTAAATCAGAAGAAAAAGAAGCCACAACAGTATTGCTAATATGTAGACCAATCACAGTTGTGCAGGTTTTACACAATACTCGTGGAACAGCTCTTAATATGTTACTGATGATATGGGGTTTAATGGGGGGGACTATACTGACGTATGGGGTTTAAAACATCTTTCCTTCTTTTCCGTTTAAGGCAGTCTGTCATCTCAAATCATCTAGCGACTAATGTATTAAGCAACTTTTGTTTTTGATTAATCCATAACTGTAATACATTTCATTTTAAACATCTAGTTTGACATCTTTTCAGGACTAAGGCTTAAAACAGTACACATTTTCTAACAAGTTGGTGTTGCATGTATTGTTGTTGTTCCTGTTGAAGGTCAGCAGTTTTCGTTCTCACTCTTTATTAGACTTTTTCCATCATCCAGCTTCGGTTACATGAAACCTAGATTTCCTCAAAATGCTTTCGTATACGGTGCTGCAGCATTAAAACAGCTGATTGACTCAAGAAAACGTCAGCTTAAGCTTTATCATCAAGACATAGAATTTGTTCTGTATGATAGACCAGTGCTTCATACGCAGCTGTCGCATGACGTTAGGAAATTGTGTGTGCATGAGGCTTTTAATTAACGAACAGTGTGAACCGCTGTCTGCTCAAATTCCCAGGGAATGATACTCGATCTGTTCTGTAGCATAGCAGCTCCATCGCGCTACCATTATTCTCAAATGTGTAACTA
>JAQMYK010000014.1:15008874-15021456 GCA_030014345.1 Clarias buthupogon | reverse complement strand
GCACAATGTCATCTGCAAACATCATAGTCCATGGAGACTCCTGTCTTACCTCATCTGTCATCCTGTCCATCACCAGAACAAACAAAAAGGGGCTTAGAGCCGATCCTTGATGCAGACCCACCTCCACCCTGAACTCTTCTGTCATACCTACAGCACATCTTACCACTGTCTTAGCGCTTTCATGCATAACATACTTCTCTGCCACTCCAGACTTCCTCATACAACACCACAGCTCCTCTCTCGGCACCCTGTCGCTTGATATACACTACAGTAACTCATTTACCTTTGCTAATTATCTCCATTACTCCTAATTACTGTACATCCAAACAGTTTCATAGAACAGATCTGCCGTCAAGCAGTTTTTCCTCTTTTGGTTGCTCAATAATTTGATGCTTCAGTAAATTTCAGGTGTCTATTATGGTTATTCTTTTACCTGAAGGAGATATTTGTGGCACTTGTTGTTTGACAAAACAGCATATGTGCAAATAGCGCCTGGTCCCTGGCGAACCAGTGGCTAGCATTCAGTGCTGTCACTATTAACACAGACGTTCAAGTCCCACTTGGGACATTAGCTTACTTGTTTAAAGAAAGGAAGAAAAAAAAAACATCAATGGTGTGATTGTTTCATGGATGCATTCCAGTTTGAATCAAATCATTGCTATTATTATAAGTATTATAAGTATTGTTTCAATGGTGAAGTTGTGATCATTTGTTCAACGTCAAATTACTGTTTGACGATCAAAAATGCTTGGAAACTTTCTGCCTTTTTTCCATAGAAGGTAATGAACAATTGTTTTTAACCAGTAGGGGACGGGAAAAAACGTAAGAAAGGTCATTAGTGCAATAGTGTCAGTAGTAGTGCATCTGTTTATAGAGACAAAGGTTCATAATGACCTCAGGCTCTTCCCTGAATTAAAAGCATTCCATATGTTTTTTTTCTTAATCCCAATATACAGTACACCTTTAACATGCAAATAATACTAGTTGTGCTTCTGCATGGAATATTCATACATTGCTTTGCCAAAATAATTTTAAAAAGTTACACACACTAGTATTTTTATTAATAATTTTCTTTTAGCTTTGATTCTACAGTATGTCACACATTCGCCAAAACATTGTTTTGAACAAAGGATTGTAACGTCACATTACGTAGTTACACATGGGTTACACAACTACATAAATTTTTTGCCACGGTGAACCACTTCTCAAGTTGGGTTAAGCCTTTATTTGTCACATATATATTACTGCACAGTGAAATTCTTTCCTCGCTCTGATCCCCATAGCTGGGGTCAGCCATGATAAGAGCCCTAGCAGATAAGAGCCTTGCTCAAGGGCCAAACAATGGCAATCTGTTGGAGCTGAGGCTCGAACTACCGACCTTCCCATCAGTAACTCATTGCCTTAGCCCTCTGCGCCACCACGGCTCCTTAAAGTCATCTCAAGTGCATCCCAAAGACTTTAAGTTGGATTATGTTCATGACTTTGTGGTGGGGAACATAAGGTGTGTGTGTGTGTGTGGCAGGTATCTCATGATCCGGATCAGCACTATCCTTCAAGATTTTAATAATTTGTTGGCCAGTTCTTACAATTACACTAAACACCAGTACAATGTGTAAAAAAATAAATAAATAAAAAAAACATAATTTTGCTGATTCTGTGGATTTATTAGTATGGGATGTGCAAACATTAACTTGATATTAAGCTTACAGAATTAATATACTTTATTAATTAATCCTCCTTTCTTTCTTTCTTTCTTTCTTCCCTTCTTTAGATTCAGATGCATTGTTTATCCCTTCAAGCAAAAACTGACATTATCGACTGCCACACTCATCATTGTAATCATCTGGGTCTTGGCCGTATCAATCATGTGCCCCTCTGGAGTCATGCTTCAAGTGACCAAAGAGCAAACCATCCGGGTCTTTCTTGGGGATGGCAACAGGACCAGTCCATTTTACTGGTGTCGGGAAAACTGGCCAAATCAAGAGATGAGAAAGATATATACCACTGTTTTATTTGCCAACATATATCTGGCGCCTTTATCCCTAATAGTGATCATGTACGCAAGGATTGGGATCACTTTGTTCAAAACTGCTGTGCCAACTGGTGGAAAACCTGGCCATGACAACCGCCACACTGTATCCAAGAAGAAACAGAGAGTCATCAAAATGCTTCTTATTGTGGCCTTCCTCTTCATTTTGTCCTGGTTGCCTTTGTGGACACTTATGATGCTTACTGATTATGCCAGACTTACTGCAAACCAGTACAGGTTGATTAATATCTACATCTATCCTTTTGCCCACTGGCTAGCCTTCTTCAACAGCAGTGTCAACCCGATCATTTATGGTTTCTTCAATGAGAATTTCCGCCGTGGATTTCAAGCAATTTTTAAATTCAACCTGTGCTCAGTGGGTGGTCATCGACGAAGGACCTACTCACATAGAATGCAGAGTAACTCTGTGTTGCCGGCAAACCCTCATCCCTCTACTGAGCCTATCTCATTGAACAGTGTGGACAACCCCAGGGTCAACCATGTGAACGAGCAGGACCTAGTCATGGAGGACCTGGAAAAAGTATCTGAAAGCAGTTTGGCAGGAGCTTCTCTGTAAAAGCAGTGCACTGGGGAGGTGGTTGCGTTCAGATTTTATTGTAAACACATTGTTGTACTGTATAATGTAAAATGTCCCGTGCTTTTGTATGTACAGTATATTGTTCTATAAAGGGTAAAACAATTTTGTTAGTACTAAATTGTGTAGTGTAGTGAGCTCCTCCAAATCCAAAAGCCAGGAAGTAACAGTTTTTCATATTTTTTTATGAATCTTTACGCAAATTCATGAGTATTGTGATCAGTGCTAACTTATTGGCTTGACATTGCCAGGAACTACATTTTATACAGTATGTTTGTGGTATATCTTACACACACACACACACACACACACACACACACACACACACTTGGATGTACAGTACAGTATGTACTGTATGTTTAAAGCCATCTCTTAAAAGGCCAAACTGGCAGGTAAATACATATAAAGGTCTCCCATAATACTTGGTTGCAATTGGAATTTACTGTATGAAAGATCTGCTTTAAATCATATGGTACTTTATGTCACAATGTCATAAGACTCATGTAATCTGATATGGCTTTGTACGCCTTCATAAAAAAGCAATAAAAAAACATCTTAGATCTAATTATTTAATTAGGGATAGAATTTTCACTTAATTCAAGAAAAAAGTAGTAAACAAATTGTATGTTTATGTTGAATTCTTCTCTTTAAATGAACTGAAATACGTACATTTATTCTATTATATTTTAATATAACTTTATTATATCCATTGTTACAGTTACTTTCAACACAGCAATCCGATTGGACAAAAGTCATTCCACAAGTGGTGATAATAGAAGGTAACAGCACTGGGATGTTTAACTATATGTACCACTCTGCATATTAGAACACGTGTTCTAACATTCGTTAATTACACTACTATTGACTATTGGTCAGTGAAAGTAGGTCGCTAGGTACTGAGGAGAAAGTAGGTCGCTGCAGTACTGAGGAGAGAGCAACTGCCTGCTGAAACCCACATTCAAGAAAACGCATCAATGACATCATGTCCTTAAAAAAAACACTTTGTCTTCTTTGTAATTGCTTCTAAATAATTCCAAATGGCCTCCGTATCATCCTTGTTAATTTTTGTATAGTACACAGCTACTGTATCTAATGCCTAACACAAGGTTAAATTCCAAATCACTCTCCAACCCTTGATCAAGGCCAGTACTTGGTGTGTGTAACAGTGACCCTACATAGCGTACTAGCTTTCTATTTAACGATATGTTGGATTCAGCCCCGGAAGCAGGAAGTTAACAGAGCTGATATTCTAAATCGGAATAAGTGGAAATATAAAGAGAAACTTATGGAGTTTGCAGTAGTGATGGGGAGTTTAAATCTTTTTAGTGACTCGGTTCTTTAAATCTTAAAACGAATCTTTTTAGAGTCATTTAGTTCATTTAGTTCTTTTGTTCAGAAATAAAAATAAAATGTTACATTTTCAATAAACACACCCCCAACACGTCTACAGTACATACTACATTTTGCCTATAGTTCCAGTAATGAAAATATTACAATGCAGCTAAGGACATATTATGCTAAACAGAATGAGCTGCTCACCTCTCATATCTTCTGGTCCGAGTCGTTCGTTCTTTTGAATCTATTGCACTGCAATCTATGCGTCTATGGGGAAAAAAAGAATGATCGATTACCCTACGGAGGTTTTGCGATGCTTTGCGCATGCTCGCTCAGTAGAAAATGAACAAATCACTCTACGAAACTACAGTACTTGTTCCTCTGAGTCACGTTACAAACTCGTTAAAAAAGAATGAATCGTTTATGAACGACCCATCGCTCCACTCCACTACTTCCATAGTTTATTTTCCTCACGGTTTGGCTACATACTGTCGGTTGCCAGCTCTGCCAGTTTTAACTGGTTAGTTCTGGCCAGGCGCCTAAGGATACTGTATGTCTTGACGAAGCAGAATAACTGGTTAAACAAAGAAACAAATCCAAATCCCTTGATAATAAATGGTGTTTGTGGCAATGTTGTGTAATAATGGCATAATTAATGGCATAATAATAATAATAATAATAATAATAATAATAATAATAATAACTGAATTAATCACTTTTTAAAGACAATTGATGACATGCACAAGTATTTTGTATTTTGAGAATTCAGTTCTGTTTTTTTTTTTTTAATAAAATATAATTGAGCTTTTTAGGCACTTAACCACCAAGCTATCAGGACTAATCTGTTTGCTGTATAGCATCCTGAGATACGTGTTGTGCTGTGAACTAGCAATCCAACTAGTTATTTAGGAACCATAATGTAAATTCAACATTCCTTCATTTGATGTTTACCTACAAGGAAATACAATACTAGTGGATAATTTAAAATTGGAAGGCTCTATGCAACCTCACTGTGCACGTGGAGGGTACGGATAAGATCATTAAAAAAAAAAAAAGTTTGTAGGTTAAAATCCATAGGATAAACCAGTAGCTTTCTGTATGGATGAAAATGTTTGCCAAGTGAGGTTTGTATCTATTATTCTAAACATGCTGAATGTTTTAGCTGGATTTGGATGATGGAAGTCATCAGCATGGCTTTGTGTCCAACAGTTGTTTTGATTTGAATGTTCTAATTTAAAGCCCAAATGCCTGAAAACTTGGAAAAGAGTTCCCAGTAAAGCCAAGGTTACACACCACAGGGAATGGTTGGATAATCACCCAATCAATGATAATGACACAGTCTAGACAGCTAGAAATTAAGGATTTGGGCTGATTTTTGTGTGCTGTTAGTAAATCAGGTCTGTTAGTAAGATGCAGCTGTGAAACAGATGGAATTGCCTTTGCAACATGTGAAGCTTGTTGTATAGTGTGTGGTGTACTAGGTGTCCTTTACTTGTATGTGTGCAAGCATTTAAGCATTTAAGGATGTGTTGAGAGCTAGAAAACTCTCTCAAGGAACACGTGATTAAATAAACCCATCGGAAATCATGTGGGGATAGAAGTGCATTTTTTTTTTTTGCATTCTATCTTTCCTGTTCTCTTGTGACTTTAGAGAGACTGTGGTCTGTAAACATCCTTAGACTGCGAGCAAGATGAGTGATGGTGTTCCTTGACTGAGGTCAGAGTGTAATTAATCATTATTCTGGGGAAAATAGCAAAACAACAACAACAATAATAATAATAATAATATGCTTATAATAATATTATTTTGACTAATATACATTTGTGCAAATTATGTATTACATATGTACAACTGTCTGCTGTTTATTATACTATCGTTTGCTTATGTCATGTTGATCAAAATGTAAATGTTCTCTGTCGAGTAGTCCAACCCCAAAACATTGACACATCAAGAAATATCGTACATTCAAAATGTTTAAACCAGTGTCAACATTCATCAAGAATAACTTCTTTACATTTCTATTAAACCCTTTCTGGAAATCGATGAATTGCTCCCAGCTGAATCCTGAATTTCACGGGGAATGTTTGAAGCATTAGATCAGCCAATGATCACCGACTTCTCTGAAATAGCTGGCTGCCATGGATACAACATACTGTATGAGCATATCACAGCAGATGTGGAGATGTGGATGAGAATCTGTGTCCCAACAGACAGGAGCTGTAGAAAGATTGCACTGTAATTCCCCATACAGCCTTGTGCATTTTCAGTCATCGTCTTGATCCTAGAATACCTGATTATATTGACAACACATCTAAGCATTTTAATCATCCTGTTTGTAACTACTGACAAAAAGACTTGTCGTGCTAATGGCATTGACGTGTTCACTGACAGATATTGACTTTCGAAAGGTTTTGAACTAAGAATTTTGTAAAAGATACAGGTTTTAAAGTGTATCCATTGTGTGGTGTTACTTACACTTTGTTTTGAAAAATGCTTTTTTTTGTTCTGAGAATGGTTAGGATGATTCAAAGATTCACACTTGACAGAAATTGTAAGCACAGCACTGACATGACCACAATATGAAGTGAAATATTAAATACATAAATATGACTATTATTTAAATAATTATGTCACTCAATTTTTGGCTGGGTGCTAAGGACTTTGGAGGAGACAGTGTCTGATTTTTCCAACACGTGTTCATTTTGATGAGATGGTTAATTGATTTTTAACGTTTTGTATGTAAAAAAAAAAGGGGGGGGGCATAAATATAGCAGATAATAGCTTTGTCAGCTTGTCCTTTAAATCATGTTTTTAAAAAAATAATAAGTTCTCATATGAGACTGCAAATAACTTTTTGTTTTGTTTCATTTGGATTGGACTTGTTTATCTGGTGCATCCCATGGGTGCTTGATCGGATTGGGATCTGCTTGGGGGCCTCAGGCTCTTTGCCTGCCAAGACCCGTGTGCGGCGGTCTGTGATGCGCTGGGTGTTCTAGTGCCTTTCTAGGGCCATGTTGATTCTTATTGGCAATTTTTGCTGCATTGAGTTTTCTAGGGGTCTTGACTGGACGGGCTGGCATTTGGTCTCCACGGGCATGGGTGAGTCTTGGATGCCCATTATCCCATCACCAATTTACTGGTATACAGTTGATAATCAGTGTTAATGTGTTAATGTTATGTGGTGTTAATATTATGGCTGATCATTGTGAATATACAGTATATGAAAAATGTATTTATAAACAAATTATTTCCATTTTGTCATTTATTTCATTTAAAACTTAACAGCAAGAAATATTCTTTTTCTTCAATCCTCAATTTCTTTTCCAATGTTTTAGCTTAAAAGCAAGAGCTTGTGTTTAAAGGCAGTGGTCTAGATGCTACTGAAAGTCTCAGAGTCTTCTGATAACCTCAGCTACGGAACTCCAGTCACATATTGTCCAGTCTTAATATTGTCTAGATGCACTTCTACCTCAGATCCTTAAACTATTTAACATGCAGTGTAAGTAAATAAATAAATAAATAACATTTAATATAGCTAATTTGTAAATAATTTTATTCAGTAATGCACTCAGATCACTATGAGTAAGTTCAAGCAGTGCTTGCCCCAGCAACCTGATTCTGGAAAATAATATAGCCTCTTGAGCTGTCAATCATACAGTATAGCCTACAGTCTAGTGCTATAATGTATGTTTTAACATAGACAAGTACGATTCTTAAAATTACTGTGAATCACCATGACATGCCAATCAAAGAAAATTATAAAGTCCATTTTTGTGACACATGGATAAAAAGAATGTGAATAAAGGGCTTCATGGGGTTTTTATCACAGGCCTGCCATGTTCAAATGAATGCAGAGTGATTTGAGGCCTTGAATTGATTTTTATTTATTTATTTATTTATTTGTTTATTTATGTATTTATTTTTTGGGGGGTGGGGTGAGCAAATCTATATAAAACCTGTGAAATAAGATGTATTTTGTTGCTACTACAATCAAATGTAAAAATGCTATCTTTGTGAACCCTCATCAAAAGGATTCATCAGAAGTCGTTACCTGTATTTACAAGTTTGTATCTAATTTACGTAACTTCACAGCATGGGCTCTCAAGATTTCAATTTAGAGTCAAGATGTTAAAATTATGTTTGTTACCATGTGTACAGAAATACAGAAATACTTGGAAAATGATATGAAGTAAATAAAACCAAAATGAAATCCATAAGCAGTACCTAGACTTTCACCATTTTTTTTAAATTAACGATATCTTAAAATGCGTACTGTACATCAGGAAGCACATATTTTCCTTTATGTTTGAGGCAAGAATGTGTGTAAAAAAAAAAAGTCTACTCCCTGGCCAAAGAAAGTTTTAAATTTTCACTTTAAATTTTCATTGGATATGATATTTAATTGCAGCACGCAATTGCCATGGCATTGATTTACAACATGTATTTCCATCCACAGTTGCATACATTTTTTTAAAATAAATATTATACTGATGATGGGGAGCCAAACCACTACATAAAATCTTCCCCAGCACATTCCAAAAACCTTCAATGGGATTAAGGTTAAGACTCTGCGCTTGGGTGTTCATGTGTGAAAATGACTCCTCTTGCTCACAGAACCACTTTTTCACAGTTTGTGCTTCATGAATCTCCGTCATCATTATGGTCCTGGAATATGGCCGCACCATCAGGTAAAAAAAAACTCAGTTGAATAAAGAATTATTAAGTACATTTAGTTGATTAGCTGACTTAATTTACAGTAAGTGACACATATGGTACTGTTTCTGGACCTAGACCAGATCATAACACCAGCCTCCAGAGACTTGTACTGTGGCACCAATGCATGATCACTTCATGAGCTTCCCTTCTTACCCTGACAGATTTAAGTCCAATCAGTGACTATTTTTTGTACCTTGCAGTAAGGTGTTACAATAATTCAACGTAGTGGTAATAAAAGCATCAACTCATTTTTCTGCATCGTTTAGTGACAATATATTCCTTGTCTTGGCAATATTTCTGAGATGAAAGAATGATATTCTGGTAATATTATTTACATGAGTTTCAAATGACAGATTGGAATTGGAAAGGTCTAGCTGTACAGTATGTGGTGCTAGTACCAGTACTTCCGTCTTGTCAGGGTAAAGTAGAAGCAGGTTAATTAGCATCCAGTCTCTTATGTCCTTAACACATTGCTCAACTTTATTAAGCTGGCTTTTCTTATCTGGCAGAATAGACACTATTTAAATCTACAAACTGATAACTGAAACGGATTTCCAATTGCCCATTCCACAACCATGGTCAGGCCAACGTTCACGCACATTTCCACACTATGAACAATTTTTGAACACCAATTAGCCTAATCTGCATGTCTGCATTTGCTGAAATGCTGTGATCCCAGGTGAGTTTCTGTAATGTGTAAGTGGTGTTCATGAACGATTGTTTGTACAGATGAATTTCTTATGCAAGTTGGCTACAAGTTATCCATCGATTTTCAAGGATCAGGCTGAATGTTCACGGGAACAACAGGGCCTTCTTTAAAATCGAAGTGGTTCATCACTTCATCTGTGCTTTCACACCTTCGTTCAGTAGAAATGTCATCACAAGTACCAGTTTGTCTTGAACACACCTCGACAAAAACCTATAAAACACAGACCTACAGTAGGGTGTCATTTATCAATAGTTTTTTTTCTTTTTAAACACATAAACCTTGTGTACAAAAGTTTGTATGCATCAAATAGAATTTGGAATAGAAAAGTTTTTCCTGCTTTGTCAAGATGAGTGATGACACGTTTTAGCAGCACAAAAGAGCAAAAATGTAATGCTTACTTCATTACAAAGTTTATACTGTAAAAGCAACTGGAGAAACAAAGTACAGAATGTTTGAACATATGCTTTGTACAAGAAGCTTGTATAGGAAGCAATTTACATAAATATGCATGAGCAATTTGTGTACAAAAGACATGAGATGCATGCACTGTGTAACTCAAGCTAATGTACTGTACTGTACATGCTGTGTGCATTTGAAGTATTTGCTTTGTCTGGTTCTGTCCAATAATACTGTAATGTTATAAATAGACACTTATTGATCCTGAAGGAAATAAAAAAAAATTCAACCTAAAAGCGGCACCTCAAGGGTTCAGGTTCGAGTCCCGTCTCTGCGCGCATGGAGTTTGCATGTTCTCCCTGTGCTTGGTGGGTTTCCTCTCACAGTTCAAAGACATGCCCTAATTGGTGTCCCCAAATTTGCCTGTAGTGTGTGTTCGTGTGTGCCCTGAGATGGATTGGCACCCTGTCCACCAATTAGCCTAATCTACAGATACTATACTGCGCACACCTATACAGTACTATGATAGGGAGCTGTCACCTGTACTGTAGTGAAACTAAAACTGGTAGAGAAGGAGGCTGGTGATGCTGTAAATTGAAGTTTTTGTTTGTTTTGCTTGTAATGTTTCGTATGATTTTTCCCATGATTACAATCTTTCATTAAAAAGGTATTGTGTGCTCTCTTTTATATTTTGATTTCAATCTTTTTTTTTCAACCAATACATTATTGATACTAAATTGATATAATTAAATGACCACAAACACTGTGTGAGGTGGAAAATCACAAAACCCTTTTTGCAGTATAGGCTTAATGATATAATCACTGGGAGATTGGGTACTTGAGACTGTAGTAGACTCTTACTGTACCATCATTATACTGGTGCAATACTCCTTGAGCTCTAAGGTGCTTGGCATGCATTACCTACATTATCCAGGCACTGTACAATATGTCTGCTGTCACAACTTATTATTATTATGTGACATATTAATATCTTTTAAAAAACGAGGAGTATTAAATGTATTAAATGTACTGTATGCGGGTACATTGTTCCTGAAACGAGTTGTACTTGATAACATATTTATGGTGCATAGGCACTGGTTTAGAATTGTATTGATTTTGCCGGCTGACGCCTGCATGCATTTAATCGTTCTTACCTCGGGGCTCATTTATAAATCGTTAAATGGAGTGTAAATGTTTCCAATGCCAAACCAAACTAAAAAATCCTGCCAATTGTCCAAAAGCTTCTGTAGTTTTCTTTGTATTTGTGAATACTGCTGGTGGATGCCAATCATCTGTAAATTATTAAGTGTATTCACAGCTCAGCTAATTTAGTCACATGAACAAAAACAACAAAATCACAAGTGAATAGTGAAAAGCATCCTTCTAAATTCCCCATGTGTAAAAATCTTACAGTAATACAGATCAAACACTTGAGAATGCCAACAGCCACAAAGGAATTTAAGTGCAAGATTCTTCGGCATAAGAATCCTGGTCTGGAGGAGAGTTCTTAAGGCGAAAAGTCAAAAATATTGCGAACGAAACACAATGTTCCAATAGGAAATAATGTACAGTAAATGTGGATAAGCCGTTCCAGCCACCCAAAAATATTAGCAATTTGCAACATTACAATCATATTTAATTTATCTACTTCACTACTGTATATACTGTTATTGTTACTGTGTACACACATGCAAATTATTCTGCACTGTGAAAATGCACTTCTGCTTAGATGCTAACTGTATTTCCTTGTTGCCTTGTACAGTACCTACAGTACTTGTGCAGTGACAATAACATTTGATCTAATCTAATTAGTCTAATTTAATATTTTTGCATATAAAAACAATCAAACATTTTAGAAAGGATATGTAAATGAAGTAAACCATGAAATAGACATTACTCACTTAGGCGGCATGGTGGTGTAGTGGTTAACACTGTCGCCTTGCACCTCCAGGGTCCAGGTTCCCATCGGCCAGGCTCGATTCCCATTTCTGAGTTTGCATGTTCTCCCCGTGCTTGGTGGGTTTCTTCCCACAGTCCAAAGACATGTAGATTAGGGTAATTAGCGTTCCCAAATTGCCCGTAGTGTGTGAATGAATGTGTGTGTTTGCCCTGTGAGGGATTGGCACCCTGTCCAGGGTGTACCCTGCCTTGTGCCCTAAGCCTCCTGGGATAGGCTCCCGTGACCCTGAATACAAGATTTAGCGGTATACTGTAGAAGATGAGTGAGTGAGTGAGTAAACCTCACTTAACCTTGGCGCTGGCTGCTTTAAAAAACAAATCTGAAAGCGGCTCCGTTTTCTTCCTGCTACTGACCTTGCTAACATTCTTGGGATCTTCACTACAGTAAATATATATATATATGTATCCTTAATCGCTTGGCTTTACACTGACATAAACAAGTTTGGAACGGCTACCCCTGGACGGGGTTGACAATCCATTGCAAGGCACAAGCACACACACGCACACACTATAGACAATTTTGAAACACCAGTTATCCTACTTTGCTTTTCTTTGGACTGTGACAGGAAATCGGAGCACCCCAAGGTAACTCATCGGCCATGGGGAGAACATGCAAGACATGAAGGCAGGATTGAAACTCTCAATCTTGAAAGTGGAAGGCCACAGTGCTAACCACTAAACCATCATACAGCTCACACTTACAAACTACACTCACCTAAAGGATTATTAGGAACACCATACTAATACGGTGTTTGACTCCCTTTTGCCTTCAGAACTGCCTTAATTCTACGTGGCATTGATTCAACAAGGTGCTGAAAGCATTCTTTAGAAATGTTGGCCCA
>JAQMYK010000014.1:14991990-15004518 GCA_030014345.1 Clarias buthupogon | reverse complement strand
GGTAACCAGTGCAGGGATGATAATATTGGGGTTATATGATCATATTTTCTGGATCTAGTGAGAACCCTGGCGGCTGCGTTTTGGACTAACTGAAGCTTGTTTATTGAGGATGCAGGACAACCACCTAGTAATGGATTACAATAGTCCAGTCTGGAGGTCATGAATGCATGAACTAGCTTTTCTGCATCAGATACGGATAAGATGCTCCTACGTTTGGCAATATTTCTAAGAACTTTCGCATGTGGATACATACAGTACAGGTAGATATTATGTATTTGGTCATGCGACTTGAACGAGTATGGACAGATCACATTTCATGTCACTTTTTGCATCTGTGCATGTGTGGGGCGCTGACCTCATCTGAGTAGAGTGGGGATTTCATAGCAGTTCTAGCAATTGCTTTACAAAACACTGCAACGCGTGTAGTCTGGCATTCTTCCTGCCGAGCGCTTCTTTTATCCATGCTACCATCCAGTAACTGCATTGTTAAGCTGTGCTGCTACTATTGAATTCATAACTTTTGTGGCCTGCTGTGGTGAATTATTCTTATCTGTGGTTTCAGCTTTACTGTATATCCACAGTGACAGAATATTGACCAAACATTTTGGGTGGTTTTGTTAAAATCTGGCAACACTGCCTAGTAATTGCCTCTCATACTGTTTAAGTGATGGAATAAAACTCATTATGAGCACACCTTGAACTGATAATTACCTAAATTGTTTGCACATAAACAATGTTTGGGGTAACAGTAGAATCCAATGTAGTCTTGTTAATACTGTAAGATCTTTCGGACAGACACGAGACGAGGTCTTATGGGAAAAGGATAATTTTATTAGGAAAAATGGGGAAAGGGAAGGGAATTTCAGGATGAGCGAAATAAAAAAAGGGGAGGAATGTAGTGCCTGTGTGGGTCTGTAGGCAGTGTCCAGCTGGCAAGTGGGCATGAGGCTGGCAAGCGATGGCGGCGGGTAGAGTGGAATTGTTGGCCTGTATGGAGTGCATCCTTAAAGTCCTTATCTTAAAGTGGCTTCTCTCGCTGTTTCAGTTAACCGGCTTCTCCCAGCTCTCCTTGGAAACAATTATCAAACATCTGCATTAAGTTCTTGCCTTTGAAGTCCCTGGGCGCATGACATCACGCCACTTGCATGCCACTCTTTGTAGTTTTAGGGCTGCCGTGCGACTCTACGCTTGACACCTTCGGACTTTGAGCTACTGGAAGCTTCCCGCCTTTTTTTATAGCGCAGAGAAAGACCAAGATCCATTAAAGATGATCACCAACCAGCTGTGCACAATCTAGCGGCCCTGCAACTTCGCACATCTGCAGAAAGGTTGCTTACCTAGTAAGCCTACTGAGTGTAATATGTAATATTATTTAAATTGTGCTGCTTGATCACTCTTGCTGATCTTGACCGGAAGTCAACAGAAAGGTGTTCACATTTTACGGTGAAGTACACTCGGGCCTCTCTTGGTCACCACTTCGCTCTGTATTTGCTTTTCCAGACTGACCACAGATGACTGCTTTATCATATTTTTATTCATATTCAAGACCTCACTTTCCTATATTAGCTCAAGTAAAAGGCATGTTGCTCTGCTCCAAGCTGACATTTACAAGCTTATGGATGTGTCGCATTAACTCTGCTTTTATTGCACTGTAACTGCGCTGTCATTTTATTACTAGCGCTTCTCTGTGCTAGCAACGGATTCATCTGCACAGATTAATAAAAGCTCTCCGGTGTTGCGAGCTGTTATTTAAATGCAACGTTTAATTTACTGCTCCAGATCTTTGATCTGCACTGCGCTGACCCAGCAGGAGACACTTGCAATCAAGAGATAACACAATTAAAAAGTACAAAAAGTAAGAGCGGTGCGTGCGAGTGAAAGGAAGAGAGGGTCATTAATCCGTTCATTAGTAGCAGGGCATGTTGCCTCACACCCGAAAAATTGAGTTTGACACTTTAAATTAGGCTTTGTGGACATGGAACATTTAGTTATGCTAATAATATTTCTATGCACCACAGTTCCTTAATTAAAGTCCAATGATGATAATCCAAGTCAAGCATAATTGACATTATTGATATTTCAGGCGTTAATTGCAGGTCAATTGGGGTTTCAGAGGAAAAGCCTTGCGTCCGAGATGCGCCGTCTCTTTTTATCATGTCTGGGTATGTCATTACAAAATGATACATCAATTGCAAAGCCATGTGTTGATTTTGTATTCGTAGTTCCTGACTACACAAGCTAATCACACCATTATGTCTGCTAATGATATCTGGTGTGCTGTTTTCTCCTTTACACCTGCTAGTTTCGTCTTTCTTTCACTACACGGATTTCAAGTTTACATTCAGAGAGGTATGTGTACAGTACATTTACTCACACACTCACCATCTATACCACTTCATACGACCGTATTCAGGGTCGCGGAGGGGCCTGGAGTCTATCACAGGTGACCTAGGGCATGAGGCAGGATACTCCCTGGACTACGTGCCAATCCATCACACGGCTCACACATATACACATACTGTATCTGCATGTCTTTGGACTACTGGAGGAAAACCAGAGCACCCAGAGAAAAACTACCAAGCATTGGGAGAACATGCAAACTCTACACACAAAGGGAATCGAACTCAGACCCTGGAGGTGCAAGGTGACAATGCTAACCATTAAGCCACCATGCCACCCTTACATTCTAATGTATTTAATTTGTTGCTAGTCATAAAGACAGAATAGTTGCTGGTGTGCGTGTTTGTGTGTCTTTGCCAGTGCATCATGTGTGTACCCCTCCAGCAGCCCCTCAACCCACGTACAGTATATACAACCAGACAACCAGACTCTTAGGAGCACGCACACACACACACACACACACACGTCTGTAGCAACTGAGCGCAAGCTACAAATCCAATTTTGTCCAATTTATTTATCCCCCCCATCTCATTTTGCGTCCTGCCCTCTTTTTTGGCACTGCGACTCCAGATGACCAGAACCATTTGCTCTCCATCTTGCAAGGAGTAGGCCCGAGGTCTATAACCCTGCACTTCATTTTTCTTTTTTCTTTTCCTTTTTCACAACTCAGACCTTCATCTTCCTCTCGAGCAGCAAATCTTCCCCTCTGGCTTTGCAGAACCACTGGGACAGTTTGTAGAAACAGCCTTGCTGTGAGGATGACATGACGGAACAGGTCAAGGGGAACTGCAAATTCCTATGTTGCATATTTTCTTTCTTTTTCTTTCTATCTTTCTTTCTTTCTTTCTTTCTTTCTGTCCACACTCTGACATTTTCCAACATTTCACCATATTTAGATTCTAAAGCATAGTCTCTGGAGCCACGGCTAGCAGTGTGACTCAGTCGAAGGGTGTATTCGTCAGTACAGTTTAAAGCAAAGTTTAATGGCAGACCCTGACAAGGGAGACTGATGGGAGATATGCAAATAAGGACAGTCACCTTGGCCTGCGCAGTCCCCAATTTGGAGACGAGGCAACACCTTAGGGCTGGAAATAACCACGATTATATAAAACGCCTCTGAGGAAGGTTACGGATAACAACCATGACTAATAGTTTCCCCATCCACTTTTTTTTACTTTTTTTGAGCATTTGTAAGAAACTTGCCTCTGTGTTTAATACTAATCAATTTACTGTGTGGTTTAAATTCTCTTAAACTGACTTACTGAATGTTGTACTGTATACCCCTACATAATTTTGAATACAAGATTGTGTTATCTTAAGTTTCTTTACTTTTGAGAAAGATTGATTCTTTTTGTCGCTAAGGATCCACTTAATGGTTAAAGTAAGTAAGATACATCCCATTAGTACATTCTGAAGTCATGTTCAAAGGTTCATTCCTCCTCTTTTACACCTTGTCCACATGGGCGTTAAATTTTTGGATAAACGAACGCGCTCTGAATGTCCTAGACGTTTATGTTGCGTTTTGTAGTGCCGCTTGATTGACTTCTACACTGGCGTTCGTTTGTCTCTGTCTAACGCCAGACTGCAGCCCAAATTGTAGTTTGTGTGTTTAACCTGTAGAGGCAGTGTGTCGGGAACTGGATATGAAAGCCCTTGTCGTTTTATTTGAGGTGCCTCCTTTTAATATGGACCATTTTGCTATATTAGACATTAATCTTCTTGTTTAAAAAATTCTCGTAATACGGCGACGTAGGTAGAGAAAAAATCACCGCCGCTACTGGGTTCATCCTCTGACTGCACAACGTCGGATTAAAGGAAGTTTTTTTGTGGTTTATGAAGAAATGCGAATTTCCGCGCAGATTTTTCAATTATGTCGGATGTCAGTTTCCACTTTTGGTCCTCCGACATTTTATTTAGCTTTTTTTGTAGGATCATGTAGGATCATGGGATATATCCGGTCCTCCGAAGCGTAAAATGAACGCGAAGAAAACACACTAGAAGCATTTTCCTAGCGTTCGTTGGGATTTGAACGGCAAGAAAAAGCTGCATGCAACGTTTTTTGGACGCCGTATAAACGTGCAGCCGGACAAACGCACGTCACCAAAGCCCATGTGAACACACTCATTGACTCCTATGTGTAGAAAACCCTCGGCGCTGGATCCGCGCTCACCGAACGCTACGAACGCCAGAAAAACGCTCGATTTTAACGCACGTGTGAACAAGGCCTTAAAGTTAGGCAGACAAGAATGCTACTTTAACATGTAATTACTGTATTACCATAATAAATATTTATTTTAATAATGTTTAATAAAGTCATTTAGTCACAATATTCCGCTGTACTTCTTAATATAATTTATTTACAATTAAAACAAAAATCAAAACTGAATTACGTTCATTTATGTTCGTGTATGCGGGGCGCCGGACAAACGAGTGTCTATGTACTGTACAGTAGGCACCTAAATTTTTGAAAAGCATGTGATTTGAGGCTGAGCTCTAATTGGGTTTTTTCTAATCATCCTCTGCGCCCCGAATCCTCCCACTTTTGTTCTTAGCGAATCAGTATTGTTTTTAAATATTTGGGCTCATGTGATTGGACCATTCTTAATGAGTCTCGAATAATGTATTGAATAGTGATTGACGGGGGATCCAGCTGAATATGAGAGACAATTCTGTAATTTCTTTGCTAAAATATCCCATCGGAAGGCGATCGGCTGAAGAAAGAAAAAAAGTTAAAGAGCTTGGACTCTGTGCTTTTCCAGCACTTATTATGGCAAGTGGAGCTGCTGACTGGATGCGATGTGAGTCATGCCTTTATTTTATACTAGTAGTAATAGTGGTTAATCACTTGAGAAATGGCTATTTACAGGCGATTATTAAAAGTTTTATTTAAATTTTGTTTGCGCCCCCTAAAATTTTTTGCACCATCCGCCACTGGTCATGTATGTAACAGTACAGTAGATAACGTCATCATAACCTTTAATGTCACACTGTGAGGTAATAATACCTGTATATCTGCAGAAATATTGGAGCAGCATGAGGAGGGGCACATGGGTGTCAGGATCTGCATGCTCCACACAACTGGAATCGCAGGTACTCTGTGGAGTTTTTCTTCCCTGATGTCACTGGCATATTCCAGGACTCAGATTGTGAATGAGTGGTTCTGTAGAGTACCTGCGGCTCCAACCGTGTGCCGCCCACATGCTATCATTATTTCGTCAAGATCTGCATGCGGCACAAGGATGGAGCCACACATATTTTCTAGTATATACTATAGAGTATGTTCAGATCCTGACGCCAGTGTGCTACCATTGCCACATGCAAATAGAGTGTGCAGTCACATCGCTGCTCCTCCTCATGCTGCTCCAATATTTCACAGTGTGACAAAAAGTGATGATGACCCTGTCCCCTGTTACATTCATGACACTGCCTACGGTGTTTGATGCCCGCTTCACCTGGCCACCCACTAACATGTCTGCTACATAGAGCTTAAATCTGAACTGCTGTTAAATGGTGATTTCTGGGGGAGTTACATTTGGTACGATTGATTTGTACCGTGCCCAGGAAAGATATGTATATATAAAACTGGAAAGATATATACAGTATATATATATATATATATATATATATATATATATCTATATAACTGATAGGCTGAAAGCTGTAAATAAAATTACATTCTAAATAAAATAAACATTTTTAAAAAGGGAAAAATCATACAGAAATTGCCATCTTAATTGTCAGTAGGAACAATAGCTTCAGGGAGAAGAGCTGCATGGTATCTCTGCCTGTCAAAAATGTTGTGTGTAACAGAAAGCCTATCAGTATGCTCAGTAATCTACTTGTCATGCACATAAAAACATGCAATTATACCCTGCGGTGATAAGACATTCACTCCTATGCTTGCTATCAAAACTGTCTGAACTTTTTCAGGCATGGCAGAGAGCAACGCCTGTGACACATGTATGCTATAAGTCAGTCCCATCCATCAGTATTTTGATGTCTGAAGATGTCACCAATCTCTGCAAGAATGGAAGAAAGAAAATATGGCTTTGAATTACACAAGATGAGATATTAAGAAAGGACAAGTCATTAGCTTACTATAGTCATACTAGGGTTGTGATGTTCTTGATAATAGACTCATATACTGTATGTGTGCATAAAGTGATTGCTGGTATCTTTTTATTTATTTATTAACCAGGAAAAAAAATCTAATCAGATTCCTATTTATATTGCCTATCTGATCCAGACGCGCTGTATTCTGGCTGACCCTGCGCTCTGACCCCTGCTTCCTAACTGGAATATGCGAAAAGTACAATTTCCCTTTGGCATTATTGAAGATTGTTAATGTTTCTATCTGGTTCTGGGTTCAAGCCCCGCTGTCGATAGGTTGCCACAACCTACACTACCTGGCCACCGCATGCAGTGCAGGTCTGGTTCCATTTGAGAGATCTAAATTTAACATTTGTTTAATGTTTGTTTAAAGGGACTCGAGTCTGTAGAGACAGGAGACAAGTGTGAGTACTGTATATACACAGGTAGAAGTGGAGAGACCTAGAGAGATGCCTTGATGATCTTCCAGCCCAGGTGAGTTATGTTGGCCCGCCCCCTTGATAAGCACATGGCGCTTGTGGAAAAGAACTTAAACAACCAATGCACATTTATGCTTTCTGAAGAAGGTGCTGTGCAAGTTTGGGCAAATTCCCCTTAATGGTTGAGGAGAAGTTGCGGATAGAAGATTTAATCTTTCTCCTTATTTTTTAATAGGACTTCCTAATAAAGCTTCTGTGAATGTTTACTCGAACCTGCATGATTCCTTATGCATTGCTTATGCTTCACAGGCATCACGAAAATAACTTATTAGTAACTTATATATATATATATATAGACCAGAAAGTCTAGAAACAAATACAAATCATGGAGAAACTAGTGCATACTGTATATAAATCAAAAAACATTTGACATCTGATCATTAACAAAACATTGTGTTTAAAGCACTCTATACATTTCAGATCTTATCTGGTGTTCTGTTGCATTTTTCCAATAAACATGTATTTTTGTGGTGACCACCTGCTTTAATTTGAATCCCGTTCGACAGCGTGTCAAATTAGCTAGCACAGAAGTGACACATGAAAAAAAAACACATCTCTACTGCCATAAATAAAGAGCATTCCCTATAGGTATTTGTACCAAGTGTACTATTTTATTTCATATAATATACTGTATAGGAAGGACTGGAAAACCCTTCCGATTATAAAATGTAAAAGACTGAAAAAGCTGAAATCTTTTTTTTCTCATTAACATGAATAATAAATCTATAATAATTTGACTAGGCTTATGTCAGTTATGCTGCAGCACAACAATCCAGAGATTAAAGTGTGACATTTATTGTGTGAGGAAATACAGTAACACTTTCCTAGCATGGATTGCAATACACAGCCTATGTACAATTTAAGTAAACACAGTATCTCACAAAAGTAAGCGAACCCCATCACATTTTAGCAAGCACTTTATTATATGTCCTCAAGGGACAATACTACACAAGTGAAAATTAGATATACTTTAGAGTAGTCCATGTGAAACTTGTATAGCAGTACAGCTTTACTGTCCTCTAACAATAACTCAACATGCAGACTTTATTGTCTAAATAACTGGCAACGAAAATGAGTACACCCTAAGTGAACATGTCAAAACTGTGTCCAAAGTGTCAATTTTTTTGTGAGTACCATTGTTATGTAGCACGGCCAAACTCCTCCTGGCCTGGCCTCCTCTTCCACTCCTCCATAATGATATCGCAGAGCTGCTGGATGTTCACCAGCTTCCGGTTGAGGATGCCCCACAGCTGTTCAATAGAGTTGTCAGTAATCTATACTGTTATATAAGCTGCACATTGACTACTCTAAACTATATCCAAGTTTAATTTCTATAATATTGTCCTTTAGTGAAGATATACTAAAATGTTGTCCGATATTAGTGGGGTGTACTTACTTTTTTCTGAGTGGGTGTATCTGCATTTACTTACCCATAACAATTATTCTCAAAGAGTGTTCCAAAACCCAAGTGTTTTTTTCATTGTGATCCGTCACATCTAATCAGACATTAAGTTGTATTTTGGGTCATTTGAGTTATGCATAATTTTAGATTCTTGGTTCAATAAGCTTCATTTTGAGACCAAATTTATTATTGTATCATGTTGAGTTGCTCATGGCCAGTGTGAGGACTTTATACCTGACTTTAATAACCGTAATGGAAACCTACAGTACCATTATCCAAATTATTATGCTCATTTAATGTATAATGTCAAATGGAATTTAATTACTGTTTTAATAAATCTAAGTTCCCTGGGGTGAAAGTTTAACAGAAATCTTAACACCTTTAACAGTTCACTCTCTGACTATAATAAAACATTTTAGAAACTCCCAACATACTGTAAGTATAGCAGTGACCAAAAGTTTTGAGAATGACACAAATATTAATTTTCACAAAGTCTGTGTTCAAAGTTCAATGTTTTTAGATCTTTTAGTACTATGGTATACTGAAGTATAATTACAGTACAAGTGCTACCATCGGTCCTGTGTCATGCCAACAGTAAAGTTTCCTGATACCATTCATGTGTGGGCTTGCTTCTCAGCCGACGGAGTGGGGTCACTCACAATTTTGACTAAGAACACAGCAATGAAGAAAATATGGTACAAAATGTAGAACAATTTGGTGATTAACAATACCTTTTAAACCTTGCCATAAGGTAAACGTGCTCGAGAAAAAATAAAAACATCACAATTTTGAGTCCATGGCCAAGTCCTCAGGCCTTGATCTCATTGTGAACTTTGGTCAATCCCCAAATAGGCAGGTGGACAAATAAAATCCTACAAATTCTAACAATCTTTAAGCGTAACGTGATGCCATCAGACAGGATGTGGCCCAGGAGTTGATAGACAGCAAGCCGGGGTGAATTGCAGAGATGTTAAAAAGGAAGGGTCAACACTGCAAATATTGAGTCTTTGCATAAACTTAATGTAATTGTCAATAAAAAGCCTTTGACACTTAGGACTTGTTCACACGTGCGTAAAATTTTGGGATAAACGAACGTGCTCTGAACGTCCTGAACATATGTATAGCATGTAGGATCATGGGATATATGAAAAATGAAAAATGAACGCGAAGAAAACGCACTAGAAGCATTTTACTTGCGTTCGTTGGTATTTGAACGGCAAGAAAAAGCTGCATGCAATGATTTTTTGACGCCGTATAAACGCACAGCCGGACAAACGCACGTCACCAAAGCCCGTGTGAACACCCTCATTGACTCCTATGTGTAGAAAACCCTCGGCGCTTGATCCGCGCTCACCGAACGCTATGAACGCCAGAAAAACGCTCGATTTTAACGCCCGTGTGAACAAGGCCTTACTGTACAGCATGAAATGCTTGTACTTATACTTCAGTACACCATAGTAACATCTGACAAAAAGTTGTGAAAATTAATATTTGTGTAATTCTCAAAACATTAGACCACCACTGTACAATATTTGTTCTTAATGTAAATAATCTAGGATTGACAGGTAACTAACTTCCTACAACTGTAGGTAAGGCAAGGCAAGGCAAGTTTATTTGTATAGCACATTTCAATTCAAAATGCTTTACAGAAAAGATAAAATAAATAAAAACAGTTTGCAATGAAACTATTAAACGAATTAAAATTAAATTTAAAATAAAAATAGAAAACTTATTAAAATGAATTAAAATTTAATTTAAAATAAAAATAAAACAGTTTAAAATATTAGGTAAACATAAAATAATGCAATCAGTTCGGACGTAGCGCAGTGCTCATTCAATAAATGCACAGCGAATCAGATGAGTTTTAAGTCTAGATTTAAATGTGACTAATGTTTTAGCACATCTGATCTCTTCTGGAAGCTGCTTCCAACTGCGGGCAGCATAATGGCTAAAAGCTGACTCCCCTTGTTTTGTGTGAACCCTTGTATTTCTAACTGACTCGATCCTAATAATCTGAGTGGTCTGTTAGGTTTATATTCAATGAGCATATCTGTGATGATGATGATGATGATGATGATGATGTAGGTGATGATGTCGGACAAACACCATGTCAGGAAAGGGAAAAAAAATAATAAACTGTAGTAGTGTTAGGCTGTAATAATGTAAGAAGATGTTTAGACATGACTATATTTCCCTCTCTCTCTCTCTCTGGCTCATTAAATTTGCATATGCGGCAACTCACATGTACAAATTAGACAGGCTCCAGCATACAGGCAACCCAGGAGCACATTGAACCTCTTCTTCTGAATTTCAGCAATGAGAAGAGTTCTTTCAAATGCAGCAAAATTCTAGTGATGAAAGAAGACATTGCCTGCACTTGTTACTTGCATCTTGTATCTACTGTACATTTAAATCCGTTAGGATTCGATCTAACACATATATAGTCTGCTCATTATAATAGCAGGAATACTTGGGATTCAGACTTAATGACAGCAGTAGAGTTACAGAGCTTGTCCCCAGTGGACAAATCTGGTTTTGATCTTGCTTTGATATGAATGTCTAGAAAAGACCAATTTTTAACAGACTCATGCCAACCTTTTCATTTCACTTCTAAACACTTTCTCTGCTTTTGTAAAAGGAAAATGCCACACAGTGCCAACGGTTCCTCAGGTCCCTTGACCTTGCACATGTTTTTCCAGGAGAATTATTTTGCCGTCGTTTTCACACTACGGGACTTGGGGCTATGGTGAATAATGCATGCGTCCTGGTAGTTCAGTGTTCATACAAACTTGTAGCGTTAGATGTGGCTGGCTTGCTGGCACCGTGGCATTCTGTGTTTGAAACAATTTAAAGCATCTGCCTATTGTTTTTTTCCTGCGTTCCTGCAGAGAAACAAGGTTTCACAGGCAATTACTGGTTTGTTTTCTTCAGTTTATTCTCAGTCATGCACAAACAATTCAGTACACAGCCAAACAGTGAAAAACACCATGAAAGTAATTTGACAATGTGACATGAGATGTTCGGGACAAATTCGTATAATTGGAAGTTATTTAGAACAAAACAGCAGATGTATCATTTTTGTGTTTAAAAGTTACGAGGAAGTTGTGAACATGTTTGTGGATGCCTGCTTGTTTACCTCTGTTAAGTTTGTGTTGCGATTCCCCCGTGTTCAACCTCAGGAATGTTCTGAGCTGTAGGTATCTTCCAGCTCGTGATCCCCAATGTTCTCATGTTACAAAAACATTTCTCATGCCTCCATTCGTTTGAGCTAAGCACTATTTCTGGATGTTACTATTCCTTTATTACACATCTAAACATCTCACTAACTATTATAGCAATTGTCCTGCTAAGAGCCACAATATCACTATGAAAGTAAAAAAAAAAGAAACATTAAAGAAATAAGTCCTTAATGGTCCATGTGGAATTGAGTAACTTTCGACTTCCTTCGACTAAAACCTTTATCTTCATCTTCACTGCCTGGTCTGAGGAAATGCTTTTAATGATATGGATACACTACATGACTTTCGCAATCCTAAAAGATTTGCGTCCCGTGGTCCACTTAACAGATCATGAGAAATAATGGAAATAATGGAAGAAGAAGAAGAAACAAACAGACATGGATGGAAGACAGGCAGCAGCAGTTTGTATATGTGCCACCGTCTATTTAAGCAATATTACACGAGAGAGAGTGCTCTTAAGCCCGATTCGGACGGGACTAGTTTTACAGGGCGTCGTTAGAGAAATTTCTGTTTCACAGACGTACTTTGTGATTTTAATCCCGTCCGAATCTGCCATGCCCATCTTTCTCTCACACGACCTCTGTAAAAATTCCAGAGCAAATTACCTCCTGTTGTTCAGCAAACTCGGAGGTCCTCTGAGAAATCTAATCCCGTCTGAATGCGAATGTCTGTGATTGCCGAATTTTTTTTTTTTCCAAAACGCGTTTTCTTTTGTGTTTTGGTCAACGTGAGCTACATAATATAAAATATAAGAATCCCTTGTTCTGCAAACCAATCAAGCATTAGAGAGGGATTTGGGATTCAGCCTTGTGTTAGGAGCTTCTTCTATACCGCTTAATCCTGTATTCAGGGTCGCGGGGGGCCTGGAGCCTATCCCAGGAAGCTTAGGGCACGAGGC
>JAQMYK010000014.1:14980209-14991890 GCA_030014345.1 Clarias buthupogon | reverse complement strand
CCCAGAGGAAACCCACCAAGCACGGGGAGAACATGCAAACTCCATGCACACAGAGACGGGAATCGAGTCTGGCCGGGACTCGAACCCAGACCCTGGAGATGCAAGGCGACAGTGCTAACCACTACACCACCGTGCCTGTGTTAGGAGCTGTTTAAAGCTATTCTTACTGTAGCTGTGAACGATTTTTTTTTTTTTTTGCATTATAATTAAAGAAGATGCACTTTGAGAGATCATTACTCTCATTGTCAGATGATTGTTAGGTTTGGTAAGAAATAAAAACTGAATAATGTAAAATTCTTAAATATGATTCTTGGAGATTTTTTTTTTTTATCAGAGCCCAGTGCAGCCTGTAAATCTGGCCATTCAGGATTCATCTCCCAGCACCACAGACTGCTAATCACACAAACACACTGAAAGTAATTGCACCCAAATACAATATTGTGTTTGCAGTCATGTGCCATTCAACCACATCGCCGGTTCAGCTACGCCATCTTTCTACTATCACTGTAGTGAAGGCAGGTTCCCTATCCTTGCTGTAAAGTGATATTTAAGACATTGAATATTAATTGACATGAATAACAGTAATTAGTGGTGAATTTAACTGCAAATAATCCAAAAAACCATAGGGATGTTTAATGTATAAAAGGCTGACAGCAGGCTGGCAGATTAATTCCATTACCTAGACACTGGAGGAAAAGTGCCAATCTCAGGACATGCATTTAATTAAAATATACAGTAAGAGCCGGCTTATTCTACTGCATTAAATGTTCAGAGAATTAAAATGTAAGAGTAGAAAAAACTCATTTGCTCCTTCTCTCCCTCAGATGCTCACTTTCCACTCAGATCTCAGCATGTCCGGGAAACATCTCATCTTTGTGGGCAGCTCATCATCTCAGCAAAAGCTGTTCAACCCAGATGATTCAAAAGGATTTATCCATTTCAATCCACATGGACCACTCCATTGCATGTTCGGTCATTTTCAGACTGGACTACTGCAACTTGCTCCTGGTAGGTCTCTCTGCTCCTGTGCTCTGTTTGACATTCACACCTGATTCAGAAATGCAGCTGCATGACTTGTTCCTAAGTTCTTATTACAGCTACAGAACCTGCTGCCTGTGATTTAATACACTGATGTTTACCTACAAAACTAAAATGGACCAGCATTCACTTACCACAAAGCATGCACTACGCTCCCTCTGATCCTCGAGCACGACTCAGTGCTCAAAGTCCTTCACCTACTGAACCAGCATCAGGATACATTTATTAATAGAGACTTCAAAGCACTTCTATAAGTCGATCTGGATGAGAGTCTCTCACAAGCAGAGGATCCTATGCGATATGAACACACACTCTACCTCTGGGGTGAGATGAACAGAATTGTAGGAAAAACTTCTCTATTTCATTTTTCACTGTTTTGTATTTGAAAGAGAATTACAGAACACAGCAGGGAGGAAAGGGTTGGCAGGGAAAGTGTAACACAGACCGAGGTGAGTTAGAAACTACAACATCTGTCGTCAGCTTCAAGTTAACGATTAACCATAATCTCAGAAGCCTCCAGAAGTTTTTTGTCAATGTTTTTATTTGAGTAAACAGCAATGTATATTGATTTTGCCTGAAATAAAACACTCCACACATATAGATATATTAAAAATGGTCAGAGAAAAAACACCTGCACCATGGTACAAGTCATACTGTACTTACACCCTCAAGAAAGCAAACCTCGAGCGAAAGTGGAGAAATTTAGGAAATCTAAATTAGATAATAAGTTTTTACAGTAGAATTGCATATTAAGACATATATAGACAGGCTATAGGCAGGCTCTAAATGCTGCAAATTGATAGCAAGAAACCAAAACAATCCAAGATTCATATTGAGTACAGTGGCTAGACTAACAAAACCTAAGATATCTGCAGAGAGTATTCAATCGACACTATAGATCATAGTACTTTATTCTCGTAGATCACTTATAAAATCACATAGGTAGTCAAAGACAGGCATTAAAATGGTTTAGATCCTACTGTACCTGTCTGATTGATACCATTTTGAAGATCTAAATAGAGAACTGTTCGGTGTAATGCCAGTAAAATATGGGGTCCCACAAGGGTCAGTTTTAGGACCCTTGCTGTTCTCCATATACATTACATGCTTCCCTTGGGTAAGAAGACATGGGATTAGTTTCCATTGCTATGCTGATGATACCCAGTCACATCATACTGTACATCTCATCAAAACCAGAAGAAAATATCCAAGTTGTCTAGATTAAATGAATAATAATAAGCAAAATCTCATCCTACGTAAGTTTCCCAACCCATAATTTCTTGTATAAAAGTGAATTATGTGCTTTTACATAATTTGTCATTACTTTTATTGCTAAAAGAACTATTACTCTTACCTTGGAGAACTCTCTGATTGATGGTCACGAACAGCAGGTATCATTAACTCAAATCCTTTTATTCTCCAACTCTTTAACAGTGATTTATATCTTTACACGTCACACATACTGTAAATGGAATAATTCAAATGTTCCCATCGAGGGGTCGCCACAGCGGACCATCCGATCCGCACAACAGCTTGGCACAGGTTTTTACGCCAGATGCCTTTCGTGACGCAACCCTCCCATTTTATCCGGGCTTGGGACCGGCACTGCATTCAGTTAAATTAATTTCTTTATTTCTCCAAAGGCAATGCAACACTCAAAATCTGTCACATATGTGAATGTCAGTAAAAATTCAGGTATGGAAATGAATCGTTATAGAGTTAAACCATAAGATTTCATGATTGAGTTCTGACAGGCAAAGGACTACTCTTGATGTGTATGTGCCTGCAATATGAAAGTAGCGTTTAAGGTTACCGCCGCACAGACTGTTCAGTTAATATTGCCTTCAAATGAATATTTCCATCACCTCAGAATGTAAAGAGAGTATTTAAAAATTTTGGCAAAGCCAAATAAAGTGTGACATAGAAATGACTGACTTTTTATCTCTTTTTATTTGGCTCATTAAAATATGGAGCATATGGAGGACCTCAAATTCACAAATTAGACAGGATGCCACTTCATGTCAGCCAACACAGGAGCACATTGAAACTCTTCTCCCATATTTCAGTAATGAAAAGAGTTCTTTCACATGCAGCGAAGTCCTAGTGATGGATGAGGACTGACATTTCTAAAACATTGTCTGCACTTGTTACTTGCATCATGCGTTCACATACAGTATAAATCCTATCAGGATTCAAGCTGTCATTCTAACGCACAGAATCTCTGTGTCCTCACTTAATGACAATAATAGCATTAGAAGAAGAAGTTATGCACAGAGGACGAATAACCTTGATGTGGTCTGAGGTTGCAGTGATGTGAATGTCTAGAAGAAAACACCCTTTAACAGACTGATGCCATGCTTTACATAAACCCCAGAAAATGAAAAGGCCAATGGAAACTTTTTCCGCCATGAGTCCTATGACCTTACACTTTTTTTTTTCCACCAGAGGAATTATTTTGATATCCTCTTCAGATTATGAACTGTCACCATAGAAAATAATGCAGGCTTCCTGGTATTTAAGAGTGTTCAGTCATTCTTTTAGATGTGGCTTGGATTGTTGGCATAGCGGTATTCTGTGGTGGAGATAATTTCAAGCATCTGTCGATTTTCTCCAGCTTTCTTGCAAAGAAACAAGGATTCGCAGGCAATCAGTAGCTTGCTTTCATTCTTTTAGTCACGAAGAAACAATTCTGTACACAGACAAATAGACAAAAGAACATGGAAGTAATTTGTCAATGTGATTTGGGAATTATTTTTGAACAAAACAGCAGATGTATCATTTATTGTTCAAAAGTTACAAAGAAGCAGCGAATATAAAAATGAAGGCAAAGCAATTTCCCAACATTAGATTATTTTACAGATTTCAATTCCTTCTTTATTCACCTTTATTCAGTTTGTGAATATATTATATATATTTTTTGGATTCAATGTGAAGTCAGAAAGCTCTAAGCATTTTTTTTTTGGCTCTATTCCTGCTTCCTCATGTTAAAACAATAGAGTATTATGTTTATTTGCATTTGAAGCAACCGTGATCCTAGGGAGAATAAAAAGAGCTGGCATGTGTAAATCCACGACCTCTACAGCAGCTTTTTGAAGAACATCATGATCATCATCTTCTTCTAAGGAAAGGTTCAGCACTATGTGAAGACTGCACTGTGTTTTCCTTCATTGTATAAGAACAGTGGTTTAAATGTAAATTTCTTGAAATATATAATGTGTAAACGAACCTACTAATGGATATTGCTCTAATTAAAACAGTGGTATGCACATCTGTATTTGAGATCAGTTAGTAACTGGACTGATGTAGCCGAGGTTGAGGAGCTGCCAGAGCCAGAAATCCAACTACAGTACACAGTGCTGGTTTCTTAAAAAGTGAAAATCTCTCTTTTGTCCTTCCTAAATCCTACCGTAGCTGAAAGTCTTACAAAGCAGGTTATTCAACATGACTCCCACATCAATCACAGCACCACTAGCTTCCATGTGAGCTCAGGGAGGAGGCGGAGGGGGCAGATAGTTTTCCTCAAAGTGTGTTACACCTCCTAACTGTGTGAACTGGAGTTTAAAACAGGAGTTTAAAAGTTCATTGTGTGCGTTGTGTCTTGATAATGATGATAATGCATGTGATAATGCGATGATAATGCTGATGGGTCGGAAATAAATTAGGGAAAAATGGAGGGATGGGAAGTTATGGCTAACTACTTGTAACATAACACAACTTAGAGAGTAAATGTACACTTATTTGGATATTTTCATTTACAATGCTGTACAGGAAGACCTTTTTTATTGTTGTTGACTGGATTAATGTTAATTCTTGGGGTAATATCTTGGGATTAAGGTCATAACTACTGGGGCAACTTTAAACACTCAAAGAGCCATTTGGTTCAGGCCGTTTACTACAGACAACAAAACACTGGGAGCCACAAAACCCTTTCGACATCTAAAATGAAGATAACACTGTATATATAATATTTTATCTTTATGCTATGTACTGTATAAAGCAAGGCAAGGCAAGTTTATTTATATAGCACATTCCATACACAATGGTAATTCAAAGTGCTTTACATAAAATAAAAAAATTATAATCATAAAATGAAATAGAAAATAATATAAAAAATATAAATTTTTATTCTAATTTTAAAAAACTATAATGTGTTGCATTTATGAAATCAAAGAACTTTTATTTTTTCATGCAACAAAAACATTTTGAACTCCGAAAAAATTTGAAGGTTACTTTCTATGTCTGTTCGAATCCTCTTCATATTTATGAAAAGAAAAGCTGAACTTAAATGATCCACCTGCAGCAAACCAAAAATGCTGTCTGCTTCTGTTTGCCGTCATCCTTTTATCGCGTGTACTGGAGCGTGCAATCAGCTGTCAACCTGAATAAAAAAGGACTATTTAGATAAATCGTGTGCTGGCGGGTGTCACACATCAGCGGGCGGTCGTGGCGCATACTGTATTTTAAAAAATGAAACACGTTTTATGTTAATGCTACAAGATCACCATAATCATCAAATTTGAAATTACATTAAATTCTAACAAAACTTATGGACTAAAATAAAAATTTTTTTTAAAAATTAAATACTTGTTATTTATTTTCCAAAGCCGCAGCAGAGGGATGAAAGAGCCACATGTGGCTCCGGAGCCGCGGGTTGCCGACCCCAGTCCTAAGCAGATATAAACACCTAAAGCATACACATACAGTGCAGTACAAACTCACACCTTTTACCAGTGTGGTAATATTTACTACAAGGACTGACAAAGACTGATGACTAAAGGCTATAAATTGTTTTCCTGCATAGCATATTAAAGCCATCCACATCCACAAAAAAAAAAAAAAAAAAAACCTGATTAAGGATGGAAATGACCTACTGTCACTTTATGAATGTGAAATAATTACCAGCGTGCAGAGCTGTATTAGTGAGGAACTCCTTTATCACGTACTGTACACACTTTTTCATGTGCTAACTGCAGTAGCTACAGTATATAATGGACAAATAGAATGCAACTAGGAATGCTGGAAGAGCAGTAAGCAGCACTACACAATACTGTTTGACTATAATAAGCACCATATTGATTATTTTCCACTCTGGCCCAGGAAGAGCTGTTTATTTTTCTGGCGGTTGGAAGTGTTTGTGCAAATGAGTTTACACTGGTCGTCTTACTGTGTAGGAGAGGCATGCAAAAATGTGTCTTTGCTTCCTTGAAATATGTTTAAGGATAGTGAAGATTCTGTAATGGACAGAAATTCCTTAAAAGGTATCATTGTAATTGCTCATCACAACCAAGCACAATGTAGATAAACCATGAAAGAAAGCTTTGCATATCATTCTGGATTAGATGCTACTTTAAAAATTAATATGCACCATAGGACTGCTCGAAGCTAAACCCCAGCATTCATCAAAAGGTTTTAGATCTATCAAGAAGAGGAGACCAATGGTTATCACTTCATTATCACCCTCATGCAATATTTACGTTTACATTTAAATACTCCTTTTCATCTGAAGACCATGTCATTCACTACAAAAGAAGTCGTAGATATTGCAGATATCTTGCTAATAGAGCTAATCTAGTATTGAAGTATTGAAGGAAGCAAGTGAGAAGGTTTTATATCTCTTATATCTCTTATATCTCTTTTTGATGCAGATAGTATAAGAAAGATACACATGGTTATGCTTACGTAATCTTTGATTGTAGACATGCAAAGTGGATTGAAGTGGCTAACAGAAGTTGTTCTTTACAGACTCTTCACAATGCATTGCTTAAGATTGATTCTTGCCGCTGTGAAGTTATTTCTATTGCCAATTTTGAGTGCTACTTCATGGGTTTTTAATGAGCATCTGGATCTTATTATGCAATCTACATGTACTAACAGCAATATAATTTAACACATCCTAATGAAGACGCTGACCGATGAACCATAATCCTTGAAGTGGTTAGCTACATCATTTCAGTTCAGCTCCATCAGACCAATTCATTATAATTTTTCAATTTTACATAAAAGCTGATTTCATCCACATTGATGTAAATAAACCGTGGGAGTTGATGTTTAAGCAATACTTTATTCAGTTCAATTAAATTTTATTTGTATAGTGCCTTTACCAAAAACCTTTTTACCATCCTATTTTAGGTTATACCAGATGTGATGGCGTTCTGAAAGCCATGACCTCTTTACATTGGACAGCTTCACGCTCGATCAAAACAAAAAGTATTCAGAGAGCTTTTGGCACCTTGGACAGCTCCGCTGTGCGCAGGGGAGAGGTGGGGCGCCTTAACTCACCAGGCATGGATGCTGATTACTATCATCTCGCTGTCAAAATAAAGCATTGGTAGGTCCTGTTTGTACACAAACTAATATCTGTCTTCAATGTCCATGAGATAGCGTCAGCGACAGTGACCAGCCACCTCTTCATCTAAAGTGCCTTCTGCTCCGCTCAGTTCGGCTTGACTGCTCGCCTCGACTGGCCATGATCACAAGGTTTCGACACACAGCTACTACTCCAGCTGGACCTGCGAGCCTGCCCTTGGCAGCCCCGTAGAGCAACTGAGACTTCAGAGAGTGTGTCTGATCATTAGCTACATTGAGAAGACGATGCTGTTTGCACAGACCGCTACAGACCATAAATAAATATCTTCTAAACTGTGTGTTATGAGGTTGAAACTGCAATTGTATAGAAGAAAATGTGTTTTAGTTGATATTTTGTTGAGGTCACTAACTATTCAGTCATTTAGATTTGTGTGCAAATAGCAATTTTACTCCTTAAACTATAAAAGCAATTGTGGTCAAATGCGATCATAATTAAAACTGCTTGTATCAAAGCAATCCAAGCTATCCTTGTGGTTATTTAGTATATCTGTTATCGCATAAATCTAAGCAGCAATTTAAATTCAACTCAGTTGCAGTTATTTGTCTCTATGTAATGAGAACTCCAACCAAAGATGGGGCACCAGGATGCATCAGACCAGGTTAGAGACAGTAGGGTCTAGGTCAAGAGTGCCATGTGTAGCTTAACAGAGAGAGAGAGAGAGAGAGAGAGAGAGAGGTAGGTATACTCACAATCATGTAATTGTTAAGATCAATGAATACATTGTGCAGAGTGCAAGCATGAATTCTTATAGGATTAGCTGTAACAGAATAAATAAAAGGGAACATAACAGTTCATCATGTCCATGAGCCGTGTCTGAGTCCCAAACATTTATGGGAAGGCTACTCCATAATTGGGGGCCTTGGTAAGAAAAAGCCCTACCCCCTGCTGTGATTTTCTTTATATGAGGCACCAACAAATAGCCTGCACCTTTTGATTACGGCAGGCATGTTGGCTCATAGAACACTAGCAGTTCACTCAGGTACTGTGGCAAAAGCCCATTCAGTGCGTTATAAGTTTATAATAGTATTTAAAAATTATGCAAAATTTCACTGTGAGCCAGTGTAGTGGGAATAATGTAGGGGTGATCATATAGACTATTCTGGTTTTAGTAAGGACTCTGGCTGCCACATGCTGAACTAACTAGAGCTTGTTTATAGACCAAGTGGAACATACAGACAATAAGGCATTACAGTTGTCTATCATAGAGTGACATAAAAGCATGATCTACTGTAGTTACTCTGTATCATGGAATGACATTATATTTCTAATCTTAGCAATGTTTCTGAGATGAAATAATGCTATCTTAGTAAAATTATCTACATGAGCTTTAAATTAATGACAAGAATTATTAATCACACCAAGGTCTTTTACTACTTCACATGATGAAAGAGAATGCAATCCAGAGTTATTGTGTGAGCAGAAAGCTCATGTCTAGCTGCATGTGTCTTCTCGAAATTAAGGAGAAGGAAGTTAATAAGCTTTCATCTCTCATCAATATGCCTCTCATCTGCCTTTGCTGAAACATACGACAGTGTGTCATCCGCATAACAGTGAAAATGTATAGATTTGTAACTCATACAACTTTTTCAAACTTTTTCAAGGAGAATAGTATGATCAATATCATGTAAAGTAGATGTAAAGTAGTAGCAGTAAAGTACTGTAGTGCTGCCTCAGTGCTACATTTAGGCTTAAATCCTGACTGATACAGTTCACGAATGTTATTCCTATCTATGTACGAGCATAACTGCTAGGCTACAACCTTTTCTAGAATCTTGGAGATAAAGGGGAGGTTCGATATCGGCCTATATCTGGACAGCTGACAGGAATCAAGGCCGGGTTTCTTAATCAGGCACATAGCCATTGGTAAGAGAAGAACTGAGTAAGTTAAATTATTCCTGGTATTATCTGTTTGAACAAACATGAAAGTTTAGGATCGAGTACCCAAGTCGATGATTATTGTAAAGAAAGTAATAAAATTTGCTCAGTCTCTTGAAGGGGAGTAAAAAGTACTGATCTGCTATAGTTAGATCATCACCAACATCATTATTTATTAAATTGTCTTGTTTTAAATGTAAAGTCAGTGGTTTTTTATGCCATTATGCATGTTCTATGCATGTTCTATGCATGTTTCTATGATGGTTCTACTTATTTTTGCTACAGTGTTAAATAAGAATCTAGGATTATTCTTGCTGTCTTCTATAAGAGTGGAGAGATACTTTGATCTGGCAGAACTAAGAGCTTTTCAATAGCACAAAACTCTCTCTTTCCAAGCTGTTTGAAATACTACCAAATTACTTTGATGCCGATTTGACCAGGGTGCTATTTGCTTCTCTCGAATTTTTAACACGGAATTATATTATCAGGAGCATATTGGAACATTAACTCTATGCATTCAGTCGCCTGATCGAGTTCTGTGGAGTCAGTCGGTGATCCAATTATAATTGATAACTCTGGAATTACTGATAAAGCTCTGTGCGGTAGCTGAGGTGCATTTAGTGTGATAGTATGGCAAGGTACGCACATTATTACCAATTTAAATTAGATTAGGGAGCTGTGGAAATGTGATTACAGTTCCTATATTCACTCCAAATTTTATTATTAGATCAAAAGCATGACCTACTATGGATCTTCAGAGGATTTTTCAGGTTCTTGGGGTTTGTAAATAATAATTGGTGGAAACAACTGGGCAGACTTTTTATTTGTGGATACACATGTTATTCTAGTATAGAGAACTTCAAATGCATTAAATTCGTGTCCATGTTTTTGTGTTACACCTACAGTAGATTATCATGATAAATAACTGTGACTCCTCCTTTACTGCTTAGATGTGGCTGATATATATATATATATATGTAAATGTGTATCCAGGAGGACTATCTTCAGAGTAGAGGTACTGGGTGTGCATTCAAGTATAGTTTAATTAGGGTCCAAGCACTATGACATCAGCATCCTGATGACATGACTATGACACACACACACTCACACACACAACACCTCCTACACACACTACACCTCCTACACACACTACACATCCCACAACGCTGCAGGAATGATCGGCCCAAGCACCTTTGCCACTTCTTTCTGCACCAGAAAGACACGCCTAGCCCAGACGATGCCCTAAACTTATGCCGTGTTCAGTAAAATCAGCGTCCGGGGCTTTTTAGATGTCTTAGCGTGCTCAAAAGGCACACAGGTTGTGCGGTGCACATGGGCGGCATTGTCTTTTTGGAGGTCTTAACATGCTCAAAAGACACAGTTTGTGTGGTGCAACCGGATGGAGATGGCACAGGTGCTTGGGCCCGCTCATCGTTGCTTGCAACTATATTTTTATGTTAGATTATGTTCAAATCAGCCTGTTTGTCTGTTCCCTTGCCTGGGCCCTGGGTAGAATATGAGCTATACTGCAAGAAATGAGAGCAGCACCTTCCCGAGTGGGCCAGACAACATCTCGACCTTACAGTCGAATTTTGCCGTCAAAAGTACTCCAATTATCAATAAAGCCTTCATAGTTTTTGGAACATGACCTGAACAGCCAGTGGTTCAGCGACCATAATGTGATGTAAGCTATGTCACCACATCACATTGGGATGGGGCCAGGGGATATTACTTAATTGAATATTTCCTTTACTAATTTGTGGGTTCCGACCACTACAGCCCTCTAGCCATAACCATCTGGCCCTCATCAAAGTCATGCAAGCACTTAATGCTGTCGTAATGCACTGAAAAAATGCTCTGCCTTTTTATTTACCCCCACATGAGGTGAAATAACATTCTGGACTTACATATTTACATTTTTGTAAGCATTTAAAGATTTAATGATAAATCTTCTCATGCTTCATTAACTCCTGCACCTGGATAGCACACAAGAACATGTTCCACCTTAAAAGCTGCCAGTAGCCTTGCAGCAGGACAGACAATATACTGTAGCATTAACTAATGATCATAGGGAGGCAGCATAACTATCTTTCACTTTTTGGAACAGATCATTATAGCAATGAAAACTAGTGTAGATTTACTAAACCTTTAAACAGTCCAAAGTGCACTTCACAAAAGTTTTTTTTTTTTTAAACAACAATTAAAATCAAATTAAATATAATAAGCTGTTTAAACAATGCATCATAACTATGGCTTATGAATATATTAATAGATCATCCATATGGTTTGTTAACATTTTAACCATTGATCTACTAAAGAGTCAAACAAAAAATGTATACACACTTCAGGGAAAGAAAATATAACTATTTTAATACAAAATTTATTGCTATACAGTATATAT
>JAQMYK010000014.1:14947352-14961964 GCA_030014345.1 Clarias buthupogon | reverse complement strand
AAGTTAGTTTGATCCTCCCAACATTTAGACAAATTATTTTTGTTTGTTGTGTTGGCCTGATCCCCTCTTGAAGTTTTGCTTCCTTTTTTCCAAAATAAGAATCAATAAAAAAAAAAGAACCAATTATTTCAAATTTGTGTGTGTTGATTGCTGGCTGGGACAGGAGTGATGATCTCTAAAACCCTTTTTTTTTTTTTTTTTGTTTCATCTTTTCTCTAACCCCTAGAAGGGAGAAAAATGTAACACTTAATAGTTAAGCTTTAAACATGTACTTTTATTATCATATCATAAAAGTGGGTAATTTTGGGGGGGGGGGTATATTTTTTCTTTTATCTTTTCATCTTTTAGAACTGCTCACTTACAGTATGCACCGTTGAGGGCAAACTCGTGATCTCCGGATGATACGGCGAGCACTTAACCACTACGCTACTAAGAGGCCCCATGATTTGCACTCCTGATCTTAAGAAATGAACTAGGACAGAAGGGCTCGACAGCACATCTTAAAGAAACACAAATCGCTAACAATTTAGGTTTAAGGCTGCAGCAGTCTGTACTGTGAAAGCAGATGCTGAAGGATTGTACGCCCAAGAACACCCTTGACTCTTGCTGCCTCTGATGTAGGAATATTTGACTACAAATCAATGGATTTTTAAACATTAAATGGACGTTGTGTAGATATAATTCTATTTTATATAACAGTACACTGCAGATTATCGAAAATCATCTCTTCCATAAGTGTAATTCACTTTTTATGATACTTGTGTAATTTTGTGTATACTCCTCACAAAAGCACCCAGAATAACAAATAAAAATAAAATAACTAATAAAATAAAGAACCTGTTTGTTTGTCCAAAAATGTCAATGAACAACTTGCATCAATAATCTACAACTGATCTGTTATCAGACCAAGAAAAGCAGATGCAATGACACCTGTTGCCTAGCAACATTTCTTAGACAGTAAACTCACTTCAAACATTCTTTACAGGAAGACAGACAAGAGAATGAAGAGTCCATGCGCCATTTGGTTCTAATTAGTGTTGATGCCTCTCTTTAAATCAAACCTCTAAAATGTGTTCAGAATATATTCCCTCAAGATGAGCTGGGCAGGTTCCAAGCAATCTATACTGAATATTATAATATAAAATATATTATAATATCTATACTATATTGAATATGAATTCTTTCATTAATCTTCAAAAGCTGATTTATCCTTGTCAGGGTCGCAGTAGGCATGCATATTAATAAACCGTATATGGTAATAAAATATTCCTGATTAATTCATCAGAATATTTTTAATTCATCAAAATCATGTCATCTGCTGGTTGCAGTGGTAAATAAATCTACCGAAGATTTATGCACACAGTCTTGAGGTCTCGATAGCGCTAACGAGACTCTCGGATGGACGACCCACCTGAAAACACAATGCTTCTTCTACTCGATGGAAACCAAAAAAACAAACCAAATTTGCTAATTATTTAATAAAATGTTTCAAAAATCTAATTACCAGAACAATGACTGCATCATGCAATGGTCCGTCTGTGTGTAGAGTCTCAGCATCATCTTCGATGACATAATCCCACTCCACCCCAAGGTCAATGAAGCTGCGTGACCTCACTTCATCTCCTTTACCGTTCAAGATGTAGTGTCCAGTGGCCTGGTTCTTGACCGCTACAACCGATGATCATGTACAAAACCTCACATGTTACATTTGCAGGAAATTATCTATGTTGATTGAGAGATTGCAAGTGATAAAACAGAGCTCAGATCTACAGATGTTGAGTGATATCATGTAAATATTTGTAAACAAACTACAACTTGTGAATAGAATAATATAATACAATACACAAAATGTATAGTAAGAGCCTTGAAAACTTGGAGTTTTGTAAGGCTGTGTAAAAGTGACTCGAGTAAGCATTAGTAGTAATTTATTGCTAGCACTACTGAAGTGTGTGGCAGAGATGGAGAAAAGATGAAAAGACACATTTATAACACTGAGATGTAATGGTGCAATCACAACAGGAGAACCAGAGAAAGAGTGAACATCACTGGAGACTACAGGCAGAGAAGCATCATTCATGCTTCATATTAGACGGTTTTGTTTTCATTAGGAAAAATATATGCATGATTGAGAACTGAGCACTGACAAAAATATGATACTAGTGTAATGAACTGGCACATTTATGTTAAGCCACTTGAAAACATGTTAATAATCTATCACATGGAAATAATTAGATTGTAAAAAGATATAAGGATTACACAAGCCTCTCTGAAAGTACTGGAACAGCAAGGTTAATTTTCTATCTCTTTTTTTTTTTAACTATAGACTGAAGACACTTGTGTTTGAGATCAAAAAAATAAATACGAGATGACCCAGTACTCTCAGAAAAGCCTGCATGGTTTTGTAAGTGCTCGGAAATTATAATCTTTACGGCTCAGTATGTGTGAAAAGGTAAGCATGCATCTTATTTTCGGGATAAATAGCTGTGAGGACAGATGTCACTTACCAAGAATGTGAGGAGATGCCTCATTTTCTTGGATGATCACATGTCTAGCCCCAGGGGGGATGAGGAACATCTTTAGGTAACCTTTTTCACCAGAGTGAAGCAGCAATAGAGATAAGATGTTCAGAGAGAAAAGACGGTAGAAGCAGTTAGTAAGCACACAGAGTTGAACTTTGTTTTGTTTTTTTGTCTTTGAAGAGGTGGACATCGCTTTGTTAGCAGTCATCCATTAATGCTGTTAGGCTCTAGAACGGACAGGTTAGAGCCCTATACTAATGAAGCTTGTGCCTTATAAATAAACCTACCTGGGAATGTGACAATAGGTTTGCCATTTAGATTTAATTCAATACATTCGACTTTTCTGCATAAATCTTTCATTTCTGCTTCACTAACAAGCTCCAAATGGATTCATTTGGGACTGAGGGAGAAACTATAGAGTCAAGTCAACTGTTTAGACTTAATCCCCTTCATTCCTACATAATCCCTTTGACGAATGTATTAACGGAATCTGCAGTGCAAAACCTTGAGTCACGACAGTTAAGGCACTACTGACACTTAAGCATCCTTCCTGAGTGTGGATGTCCATTCCTCTTTAAAGCCTTGTACCACTCACCAATAACATTTCTAGAGTCCTCACTTTCATTTAGATACACATGCCGCGCTCCCTTGGGCAGGAAAAAGGCGCCTCTGGTCTTCCCTTGGAGAAAAATACAAGCATTACATCTGTATTGCACTGCATTCTTTCGCCATTGACTGTGCTTGAAAGTCACTAGCAACTTAGCGTCTTACAGTACATATGGTTTTATATGGTGAGACATATACTGTAGCTTGTATACTATAACTTTCAGCAGCGGTGGTCAGGTGGGACAGGGAATGCTAGTTCAAAATGACAAAAATGCAGCTTAGATAAAAGTGTTACAGTAGATTGTAAAAGGCCAGTATAACATGCAGAATCTTTAAACTGCGATTTTGCACCAACTTTGCAGTTGAAGTTATTTCCAAAGCCCCTTCATTCCCAAAAGTCTCCCAGACACTTTTTTCATTATATTAGCTTTACTTATAGCTTAAAAATTAAGTTTTTTTTAAATTATTATTCAGCTGCATGAAATCAGCATGCCATCTTTTACCATTTATCCCACAGAGTCAATGGCAAAGAAAGCATTACAGTGGGGGAAACATAAGATTAGGGAACACAGAATACTTGCAGATTTTGTTTTCCAAAAAAGGCATTTCTTTTTGGCATCTCTTGCTTATTTTTTTCCCTGTTAAGAAAGTGAGTACACATTCACGTTAGCATAATGTTAGAGAGATTTTATAGCACTGACTTCTTTCATGCAGTCAATAATGCCATGTCACGTTGCAGCAAGATCATACAGTACAAGATGTGTGTTATAGCCTGTTAATGACATATTATAGACAAGTCAGAAGTCATGCTATTTCATCAAACCAACATGCAATAATGACATACTGCATTGTAAAAACTAAGACAATTCTTAGCATGCAATTTGAGACTGAATGTCAGAGAAGCAACATCATTCCAAGTAAGGGAAGTTCAGTGCCAAAGAAATTATGTTCAAAGTTGGACATGATTGCCTGAACATGTGGGGAATAAAACCCACTAGCTGTGCTGTTATAAGAAAATAATCAATAATAAACAGGGTGGTGTGCTCGGCACAGAATTAGTTTCATATATAAGTAAAAATTTTGTACTCCTCTTCTGTTTGTTTTCTTGTGCTAAAACATAATAAAAATCATCTGATCGACGCTGCTCTCATTATTTCCCAAAACCTTAATTCCTTTTAATTCTTTTATTTTGCAGCCATTCTGATGTCGATTTACTAGTGTGCTTTGGATCATTGTCCTGTTGCATAACCATGCTTTATCTGTCAAACAAATGGCCGCACATTTGCCTCTAGAATACTCTTGTATTCAAATAGATGAAATTATGTTTGGTTTTCACCAAATGTGGCCCTGGAATCAACCCCACTTTCGTCTCATTTGTGCAAAGAACATTTTTCCAAAAGTCTTGTCTGTTCAGGACCTCAGTCATGCTTCCATATTCATTTTAGTGGTTTTCTCCTGGCAACTCTTTCAAACAAACTGACCTTGTGCACTCTTTTTCTAATTGTGCCATCATGGACTTTAACTTTTAATATGCTCGGTGAGGACTGTAGGGTCTGAGATGTAGCTCTTGGGTTATTTTTTATTTATTTATTTCTCTGGACATTGCACGGCCTGACCTTGGGGTAAACGTGCTGAGATGTCCACTCTGTGAACAATCTTTTTCACTCAAATGAACTCCAATTCTTTAGCAAAGGTTTTATAACCCTTTCTAGATGGATGTGCAGCAACTAAGACCATGACTCTGTCTTTCCCTCATGTATTATTCTCTGATGAGTCCATCTTCACTGTCTTTCCCGTATCCGGGAGAGTTACGGTGTGGAGAAGCCCCAAAGAAGCGTACCACCCAGACTGTTACATTTCCAGAGGTCCTACACCATACTAATTAATTATTGTGGTCTAAAACCAGGCGTTTCAGTTTCATTGTCCAACCCCTGTTGGTTTATCATGTCTGCATTATTATTTTCAAAACCATTTACTATTTCCAAACATACCTTAAAAAGTAACAAAATGAATGACATTAAACAAGAATATTTGCATGCCTGTAAAGAAAGCAACATATTATATGACAGACCAGTTTTCAGATGGAAATAAACAAACAAAGGGTTTTGCGTCTGGATTTTGCATAAAAATAGAAAGGTGCAAGTGTGACAAAGTTACCAGAGGAATTCTGGCATATTCTCAGGCACGCTCAGTAAAACCTAAAAGCTGTTTTACTTACAGTACTGTGTACAGTACACCTTGGGAATATACAAAAAATAGCATAAGAAAAGATTCCTTTGGGAACAAGGAAATTTCTATAAAGGTCAATAAAGTGTAATAAAATAAGCATAGTTGCTTGAAAGTAATCAATAAAATAAGATGTTAGATACAGATTTATACAGTTTTATAAGTAAAACAGTTAGATGTTTTAATGAATGTTCTGTAGAATATGTCAGAGTTCGTCTGGTAACTTTTGACACGAGTTATGCTCATTTTTATTTTCATGCAAAACCCATAAAACCTACATTACAATTAGAGTTGTAATGCAGTCTTTTAAATGCACTTCATTGAATACCGAACCATTTAGTTCACTAATATGTACATTATGAGATAAACAGATTAATAGGAAATGACAATGTTATTGAGAAACAAACTGTTTTACAAGAATTTACAAATGGTTGTCTTTCTATGAATACATTATAAAATTAAACTGCTATAATTAGCTGAAATTGTATTTCCTGAAAAGACTAATTATTTTTTGTAACAATGTTTATACAGTATAATCCCTACAATAAAAAAAAAATCAGTTTTTCATTATAAAATCATGTAATTGCAAATGTTATTCAGTAGCTCATTACACCCATTTGTCCTTTTTTTTTTTGCTAGTCAAATATGCCATAGCATTTTTGCTAAATAGAAAGTTTTCCTTCTTTGATTAATTATGAAATTTACCTTTCCCCATGTGACTGTTAAATAGTAATTATCCTCTGCCAGAACCAAAGTGAAGTCACAATATAATTTGTATTTAATATGCATATAATTATATATTGTATTTGTAATATATAATTACACATCTAGATTTGCATTAGTTCAAAAGTTTATGAAAACTAATCAACAGTGGCACAATAAAGGCCAATTCTTTGCAGTAGTAACTACTAGTAGTGGGAAATCAGGAATTAGAAGCAAAACCTCTTACCTGCTTTTTTGGGGGTTCGGGTAAAGGTTCCTTTCACAGTTCGGCAGTGGGAGTTGTCGCCCCCACACACTCCGCACTTATCTTCCTCCTTGTCAGAACCAATCTCTTTATCACAGCCCACTTTCTAAGTAACGGAGAAACAAATTAAATATTAGCTTTAAAACTTTTCACTGCTTGACATGACTTCACTCTTAGAAAAAAAAAAGTTAAGGTGCACTGTCTAAAAAAACTGAACAACAGGGTTTACATGAAAAAACTCATCCTAACATGGCTTAATTTTGTAATCTGATAAATGAGCAAATCGTTTCCTTTCAAAATATTTTTATTCCCTGTTTAATAAAATAAAAGCTTGCAATTGCCTGCACTAAAATGAACTGACTGTTGAAAGCAATGATTATGGTCCAGTATTATGATTACACTGGTGCCAATACTTCATTTTCTTTTTTCAGTTCCTCATCCTTCTTCACCTCACAGTTTTTTTGGTTCTGCTGTTGGATATTTTGAACAGGGGCAGTCAGGGGAGCTGTTGCACCGAAGCTACGCTGATGTGGTATGACCATGGGAGTTTCAGATCAGAGCTGTTGGCAGCTTACCACACATTCTCCCCGCACGCAGATGCTGTAGGGATCCTTGTAAGAGCACCGTGTGCCATCATGCACCAGCTGCTTCATGTATGCCACATCGCTCGTCTCCTTCGACTGGCAGTACAGGTGACATCTCTTGCTGGCTGGAGGAAAATAAAAGGCACCGTTTGGCTCTGTTTCAGGTTAAAATGATATCATTTAAAAATGTTAATCACATTTTGCATGGCTAAATATCTCTAATAAATGCACGTTATATGGTCTTTTTAATAGTTTGCTAATTAAACAATAATGATATTTTCTGCCCCTTGACATTTTCTCCATCTGTAATTTGCACACACTGGACTTTCCTGAGTTTTTTAGCTTAATTTCAAAATATAAGTTAATATTTAGTTTGGGAAAGTGATTCCACATTCAAAGTTTCTGCAGGTCATTTGTTCTGGCAGAAGGTATTGAATATGTAAAAGGTTTTTAAGTTCTAAGATCTAAGACAGAGTATATGAAATGCAGAGGAGATAAAATGCAGGCTAAAGCGCAGGCTTATGTTTTTTTCTAATATGATTTTAATATATAACAAACTTATTGCTACATAAGTAGTCCAACATTTATATCAGTTATTAACAATATAACACCCATCCTTGGTATTTGGCTGTGTAAAAAATAGCCATTGATGCAGCATGGACAAATTGTTTATTAAACAATGAACTAGAAGTTCAAAAGATGAAAGCATGTACATGCAAAAGTTCTGTGCATGTTAGTCTCGAATGTGCTCAGTTTATTTGACTCTTGCAGTTCCCACTTTTACACTTTTTGCTATGGATTGTTACGAATTTGCAAATCGAGTAAGATAAGCTGTGAGTAACCATAAGGAAAGTTACCTACGTGTGTCGGGGTGACCCTCAGCCGGCTAGCATGAGCTACAAATTAATTTGAACATAATCAAATGATTTGCGGTAGAGATACTGCTTTTAATGACTCCAGCCTATAAGCATATCCATGGTTATTTGTGGCCTTCAAGTGTAGGCAGCACTGTGCCACATCACCCAGGCGATAACTTTAAAGTAAGTTAATGAATAGTGGGATAAATGATTCTCTCATATTAGATTATGAAAGAATTTTAGGAGATAAACAGCACCCTCGCAGTACACTATTTTTATGCACTTGTACCAAATCACTGGCTTTTCTGTGCCTTTACCTAGCACAGACATATTTTAACATAGCTCTCCCCTTAGCACTTTGTTGCTACAGTACAGTATGTCAGAGGGTATCAGTGACACGGCAAGCTGCAGATATGGGAAACTTGTGAAAGTGGGAACTTTTTCCAATATGGGCAATTTGGAAATGTCAATTAGCATAATCTGTATGTCTTTCCAGTGTGGGAGGAAACCAGAGTACCCGGAGGAAACACACCATGCTAAGTGCTAGCCACTACGCGACCGTTCCACCTGGGAACTGGACTTTAGTTGTCATTTAATTCATGATCATGTTTTGATCCTTGTTTGGTCCAAAATTTTTAATTTTGGTTTCTAAACATTCCCTCGAGACAAATGTGTTACAGGCATTATTACAGCTGATATGAAATTAGATTTCTAATTTGGCAATAAACTTGTAGGTTAATCAAAATGTCCAATTTATTGTGTGTGATTTCTGTGCAGATAATAAGGGAATTGAGATCACAGATAGTATTAAAACACAGCCATACTTTAATTCACTCTAGACTCCCCCGGCAGCCTCCTTCACAACTTGTTGCGTATTCCAGGCTGCACGCTTCCTTGGCTTTGTATTGTACGAATGCCAAAATCTTCACATCATGACCCCATATGGGGAGCTAATAAAAGGTTCCTGCTATGTCGCTTTTTACTTCTTTCCTATTATTATCTTATCAGAAGTTAAGAAAGTGAATAGATTACACTAAGTATAGCACTCTAAGCATTTGTTTTGTCTTTTTGTTACAGTTCAAATCCGCGCCCTCACTGGAGTGTGTGTTGAAGCATACCTTAAATGACAGTAATTCTAGTAATCAATTTCTGACTATTCTTGCCACAGATGAAGTTGTCTTTGGAACAGACACGGGGCCTATTTTTGTGTCCGTGTTTAGCGTTATTATCCTATAGGGTCTGAGTAGCGATTTTTTTGAATACATTTTATGTATTTATAAATTCAGGGCCTAAAGGTAAGCTCCTCTGCTAAGACATGATGAAGCTCGATGAGGGACAATAATCGATGTCCACAATGTTTGGTAGAAGAACATCTTTAAAAAGCATTTACAGAGCCTTATCCAAACAGCATGTGATGCCAAAAGCAATGTGTGAAGCTCGCAGGCTGAGTAAATACTCAGAACTATTCATTATTTTCCCTCAGATGCTATGTGGTCACAGCAGGGTGTGAAGTGAACAGCAGACAATAGGCCATGCTTCTTTTTTCACACATTCCCATAGAAGGAACAAGAATAGGCTTGACTGCTCAGCACCTAGAAGTGGGGCATCTTTAAAATGTTGGAATAAAAAAAAGGACGTGGGAGCAGGCATGAGGCAAGTACAAGAACTGCTAGTCGTGAGGCAGCAGCTCAGTAAATTGCATCACTCACAGAAGCGACCTCATTCACACAGACAGACCCTGTATTTTACATCTTGGTGGCTGCTTCACATTTTGTATTGAATGACACCAGCCAGCAGTGACCATTCATTTTCTACCTAATTTACAGGGAAAAAAAAAATCCTGTGACCACCGGTAATTGACCAGAGTTTAATATACTGAACAGAATAGATAATCAACCCCACTTCCAATGTCACCTTTTTTGCAATTACTTTCTATTCTTTGCACAATCCTTCGTCCAATGCATATGTATGAGGGTTAGTAGTGCGTTCTGCATGCTGCTGTGTGCACAGTACCTAAACTGCATGTTCAATTTTACTAAATAACATGTTGTTTAAACATCTCTTTAAACAGGTGCAAACAGCTTAGCCATCAGCGGTTCCTCATGTGATGTCCATGGGAAAACACCGCTGAGAAATACGACTAATCTCAAAATTGTTATCGCAACAATTTATTCCATCTTGCAAATAGTTTTATAGAGTCAATATTGAAATTGTATAGAACAGTTCTAATCAGTAGTAGCAAACAAAAAGTTATCACATACAATTACATTTACACATGCTTTTTCATTGCCTTTCTACTGTATGCCACAAGCGTTAAGGAGTTTCCAATATCCACTATTATTATCTACATTAAAAAGCTTTGGATAAAGAGATCAATAGGGATTACCTGGTTGTCCTGAAGGACTAAATAGGATTTTCCCTTTATCATTTACCCACAAGGTACTACTGTGTAAATGAACATCAATATATTACTTCAATACATACTTACAGATGAACTGATCCTTACTATCCATACAGGTGAATTCTACTTTAGTCCAGGATAGATTATAACTCTAGGCTTTCACTGTAACTGTAGCTAGGCCTGCACACTCACCATCTGGGTGCTCATATGGAAGCCAGTGGTGCTTGGTGTTCTGGTACTCAAAGTGGGAGTTGCGCAGTTGACACTGCTGGGCTCTGAAGTCTTCGAAGTGCTTGGGACAGTCATCTGTGTTGCACAGCTGGAACTCATAGTTGACCCCTGGGCAGTCCTGACCACCATTAGATGGACTGTTTTACAGAGTCAAAAGAAAGATCAGAAAAGTATGCCCTATCATTACAGGACTCTGTGTAATTTGCTTGAGTTTTTTAATTAAGGTATGGAATAGATGATTAGAACGACTGTAGAACCAGCAGTTAAAATAGATTATTACAGCTTATAAATGCTATGATTAAATGAGAAAGATTGATTATTGTTTTGTCAAGAAATCTTTCTAATATATACTGTACACTACCAGTCAAAAGTTTGGACAAACCTTCTAATTGCATGGTCTTTTTCTTTCTACATTGTAAAAACAAAATGACGAACAGTTTGCTTTCAACGAGATGTTTTAAATGCTTTGTAAGTCATTCTGCTCTAATCTGAGGTCCTGTTAATTGGTGATTTCTGAGGCTGGTGACTCTAAATGAACTTCTCCTCTGTTTGGTCTTGCCGTCCTGGGATGGTCTGCATGAGATCCAGTTTCATCATGATGAGTTTTGCAAATGCACTTGACAATACTGTTCTTGAAAGAACTATTCCATGACTTAGAATGCGTCCAAACTTTTCATTGGTAATAGTCAACTAAGGAATTAAAGACACCTGTCCAAAAATAAACAAAGTATACATCATTACAACAAAGGTGTACAGTAAGAGTTATAATGAACTTAAACATACAGTATGGGAATGTTGTATAATTTTACAGCACACTTTTTTAAATGTAACATTTTCTTAAATGGCGCTAATTAAAATGTTTTCAAAATTAGAAGCTATCTAAGAATTCATATTGTGATAAGAAAATAATTTATGTGGAGACACTTGGAAACTCCAATGAGTTTAAACTGAGATGCTTATTGAGAATCATTGTTCCTTTAGATATTTTTGGATTGGCTTAGATGTACAATATGTTCAGACAATAAACACTTATGTGTGTGCCAGCAATATTGAGATTTGATTTAGAAAAAACAAACATTTTAATAGGAAGAAAATTAAAAGTTTCTTAATTTTTATGTGTAAAGTTTGCAGAACTGTGTGTTATGTTTACTTATTATTAAACTTATTTTCGGGTATTGTCCTGATAATTAGGGTGACAATAATTCTAAACGTACGCTGGGTTGTTGCACTGACGTGTCCTGAAGCGTACGCCTGTCCCACAAGAGCGCGAGCATGAACCGTACTTGGTCCACATACCCCAAGCTCCGTCCTGCTTCACCTGGTTGGCATTCTTCCACATGCAGTGACCTTTGTAGCACCACTAAAGAAAATGGAGAACTGTTTGGTTTATTCTAGAACAAACAACATAAAACAATCTTACAGTATAAAGATGTGCTGGGTTTACCTTGCCGAGAGCGCATTCTGTGCCATCCAGTGGTGGCCCCTTTTTAGTCTTGCAGAAATAAGGGTTGTCTGGATGGCTGCACCACAGCTGTTTGCAAGGATCAAATGTTCGGAACTAAGAGGAGAAAACAAACATAACATGATATTTATGAGAGAAAAAGAAAATTATATGCTACCTATACTTCACTGGAGATCCCAAGTGGGTTTCCTTTTCCATTGTGGGCAGTATGGCACTAACAAGATGATCAGACAATTCATCAGTCACTCTGTTAATCACTGACACTTTGTGAATGTGGTAACACACTGGAATAGACGTCTTTGTACAGGGATTGCAGCTGTGCAATAAAATGCATGAGGACACAAGGCCTGCTAATTGTCTGCTGTAAATATGTTTTTTTTATTTTTATCACATATCACACAGTAAATAGAGCCAAATGCTCTACACAAACTCCACCTACAGAAGGAAGTTCGCTCCATCTGCACTTACTGATGTGCATATTTTGTATCCAACTCCAAAATCAAAACGACACTGCTCATCCATAGAGTAATTGATGCCAGGAAGTTCGGGGAGCTGTGGCCAGTCATGCTTGAATGGATCATCCAGTAAGCAATCATAGGAACTGTGAGGATCCAATAAAAAAATAATTTAAAAAAACATCAGTTACAGTATAGTTCGAGACATTTTGTATGACTTTTCCAGACAAAGACAAAGGACAAAAAGTAAAGACACAAACCTGTTTAATAGATAGAAAGTAATGATTTCATATAATATGATACCATTTAAAGGCATATAGTGCAACTGGAATGAGTAGACAAGAATCTACAGAGTTTAATCTTTATTTTTCTTGAGGGGTTGTGAATAGAGAATTTTTTTTTAGAATTAGCTAATAATTCCCATAACTATTTAGTAAAGTGAGACTCAAAAAGTAAAATTAGAGGCAAAAGAGAATGTTTGAGAGTGTCAGTATAAAGATGACCTCAATTGCATGGTGTATTAAAACTGTTTTACTCAAAGACACATTTCCAAAAAAGTTAGTTTATGGAGGATGGTAATAAAACCAAATGAGTCAACTGTCTACAGTATGTACTATATTGAAAACATTACATCACCACATTGCTTGATGTTTTACCATGTGGATTAATTTTATTTATGCACTCTGATGATTGCAACTTGCTTCAAAAGTTGGGTCAGTTGACTGTTTACCCCTGGGTAACATCAACATTTTTATTAATAACACTTTTTAAGCATTTGGACACTAGATTTTACTAGTATTTATGGAGGGTGTCTCCTTTGCCATGTAAAGTGCAGTGATGAATGAGCTCAGCTTTAACAAAGTGTTCTTGAGGTCATGGATAAAGGTTTGTCAAAGTGTTCCTGCGCCCAGATCAGAATATCTACTCAATATGCATACTGTACATTTTACATGTGAGGGATCGGAGATCACCAGCATTCAGAAGTGGTTTTCATCCCTGTCCTTTATGCATCAAGCTTTAACTGTTAGTCGTGATATTGTGTATGTTGCGTGTGCAATGCCCAAAATCCTTCCAGTCATTCTTTGGATAATGTTATCCTGATAACAAGTACTGGATAATTCGATACTGCATTTTTGCTTAATCTCTGCAAATGGGTGAGGATAGGCCTTTGTTGGAAACTCCTTATCTACTATAACATAACTGGTTCATCTGTTCAACATCGCCTATTTATCATCATCTTGTAATTTAAACTTTTCATATTGCTCTTAGTGTTAAATTGGCCCTGTCATGACTTTTTGGGAAAATGTTACAGCCATGCGATTAGAAATAAGTTCATGGGAAATAATCAAATAATGTGTTGTGTTTTTAATATATTACATGGTAACTCTTTACCATGTTACAGATGACTGCTTTTTGGTTTTAATGCGAATTTCTATTCTGTCCCAACTTGGAATTAAGGGTTATAATTGAGGTATATCAAATCTAAATGAACTAGGGCTGAAACGATTCTTCAAGTAACTCGAGTAATTCGATTACAAAAAATAATCGAGGCAAAATCTTCTGCCTGGAAGCTTCGTTTAATTAATTTTAAAAGCTTGCATTATGTATTTGCGCAATTATTTGTTGACAGCGCGCTTTTGACAGCGCACTTCCGGAAGCAAGCCGCCAGTAAACACCAACGAAGAGAAGCGCTTACGTCACCCAAAAAGCGGAAGGAGACGCAAACAGTTAGCTGTGTATTAATTTGAGGGAGCGCTCTGGTGCAGGCTACAAAATGGAAGGGATCGATAAAATTATCAGCGAGCCAAGAGAAGAAGAAACCAGGAAGGGAAAACGACAGAAATTGTCAGTAAAGGCTTATATGTTATGCCTGAGCTGTAGATTTTGAAACTTTTTGTTCTGAAAGTTTAGTTGCACACCTTTAGTGTTTTTGTATAATTATTTATTTCAATATGTGCCTTAGTTTTTTTTTGATACTTAAAGTCATTTGAAACACCTTTTTTTTAGTTTTTGCATCTGAGAAAAGTCTTTAAAATAAGAATGTATGGCACTGTAATGCCGTTTCCATCTTTCCGTGCGGAAAATAAAAAAAGAATTTAACATGTTTAATTTTTTGCCGGTCCTCGCGGATGCTTGCGGACCTTGCAGAACTTCGCGGAACGTCGGTGGGCAATCGCGGCAGCTCACAGCGCCTAACACCGCATCTCACCGTGAGATAGGGGTATATGCTATTCCTTGTATTGTGAATAATGACAATGTTTATTTTTGATAAAATGCTGTATGCATTTAAAAAATAAAAGTAGA
>JAQMYK010000014.1:14847964-14862889 GCA_030014345.1 Clarias buthupogon | reverse complement strand
CCTCAACGTACTGCTGTGAATCTGTCGTTTCAACTATGAGCATGGTGAAAAACACATATCGCAGCTCCCTCACCAATGAACATTTACATCAGTGCCTCCAACTGGTCCTCACACCTTTTATGCCCAGGTTCAAACAACTGGTGGCACAAAGATGATGTCACCTTTAACACTAAAAGGACTACCATGTCATTTTTGGGTATTGTTTGAAAATTTTGGGTTTGACTTTTTTTGTAGTTGTCCATTTGAAATTGGACTGTCATTTTTCCGGACCTCGAACTGAATAGAAATTTGGTAAGTGAACCTTTCAAATTTATATTTGAGTACCCCTGGCCTATATAATACTTGATTAAATTAAATCTCGATATCGCCCTCAATAATAATGATAATAAATATATAAATAATTTTTCCTTTTTTAAACTCCATTCTTTTCACGCTTCAATAAGACACAGTGACTTTCCCATTCCCTTTTCCGGTGAAGTAAAGACCAGTTGTTCCGTATACTATTCACAGTTCCCGTTGACTATAAAGACAGGCCCGTACAGATCCCTATGACCTCAATCCCGTCGAGCACCTTTGGGATGAACAAAAAAAAACGGAGATTGCGAGCCAGGCCTTCTCGTCCAACATCAGCGCCTGACCTCATGAATGCTGTACAGAATAAATGAGCACGAATTCTTTCAGAAACACTCCAAGAGAGCCTTCCAAGAAGAGTGGAAGCTGTTATAGCTGCAAAAACAGGGACCAACTCCATATTGAAGTCATTGCAGGTTTGGCCAAATAGTTTATCCATATAGTTTATTTGTGTGCACATGACTGCATGTTTGGAGAAGGCCGTAATGTTGTCTGGCTGTTGGCTGTAATAAGATCCAACTGCGTTTGTTAGTATACCACGGCTCAGGCAAGTAAAGAGCATCACATAAAGGACGAGCAGCGTCGGATATAACGAGCTCTAATTTGGCTGGCATCTTTTTCACACAGTGCTTCTATTTTACTCGGAAGAATTTAAAAGTTCACAGCAATTTAGCACCTCAAAGGCAACCTGTAATAACAGTGTACAGCCTAATCTACTTTCCTCACAATAAGAACTGGATTTTTGTCATTTGCTTGTTTTTGGACTCTCACTGATCACAACAGTCGGTATCGTTACTGCCAAAAGCTTTTCACTGGCCAAAAAACCACTTATATGAATTTACAGCCGGCCAGGGCTCTTCGGACGTTGTCAACAGCAAATTCTTGTGACAAAGAATGCTAAAGGACAGCGTGTCTTCAGAGATAGCTCTGGAGATAGCTATGGGAAAAACAAATTTTCATTCAGCGCTTTTTCAAGTAGTGCAGTTTTGGTATGCTGGCTTTGGGAAGCCGGTTGTATCAACCAAGAGATACAAAGGTGTGATTTATGCCATACTTTTAATAATAGAGAGCACCTGGCTCTTTCATATCAATCATACATGACTTCTTTTTCCCACCAATCTGAAGTACTCACAAAGGCAGCAGATGAGTAACGTGGAATGCACTGGCACCTGACATTCCAGCTGACATCTCTGGTGTTGAGACACGGATTACCGTCCAATTTATCTCTTTTTTGTCGAGGCTTAGCTTTATCTAAACAGCTCTCCACTTCAAAGTGCATGACAAAAACCAAAGCAGCAAATGAATGGCTGCAGGGTCTCATGCAAAATTGGCTTAGTCCAGCTTTGTTTAAACTGTGCAATCGGCACACACAAAAAGAGAGAGGCGTTTTGATCTCTGGGGGGAAAATTAGCTTGATTTCCTTTCTACTGTTCCCTGTTGCTCAGCTGGGGCAGGGTATATGAGGACATTGATGGACACACTGAGGACTAACGGGCAGCTTTCAAGGGTGATAAAAACACATTGTGATATTCCAGTTATTTTATTTATCATTTCATTCCTAAGCATATTACAATACATGTTTGCTCTAGGTCAGCTAGGGACTTCATTATATTTATGTTACTGATATGGTGAGTTTAAGATGCGGTATACGTTGTAATAAAGATTATTAAAGACTCCAGATGGGACAACTTTCTCCTTTAATTATACTGGTTATAAATGTCTTACGTAGAAGTAAAACATAGGGAGGCATAAAGTTACTTATAATAATCTACAATGTTTTTCATTGCGAAGATTTTCATTTTCATTGCGAATTTTTCAATGTTTTTTGGTCAGTGAGTTATTTTCCACCTTCTAGGACACTACTGGAGATTTTAAAACTCTTGCAAGAACTGTATTGTCAAGTGCATTTGCAAAACCCATCAAGCACAATGATGAAACTGGCTCTCATGAAGACCATCCCATGAAAGCAAGACCAAAACTTACCTCTGCTGCAGAGGAGACCAGTCTCAAAAATCACCCATTAACAAACAGCACCACAGATTAGAGCCGTTATGAAGGCTTTACAGAGCATAAGTAGCAGACACATCTCAATATCATAGGAGATTATTGCATATTTTGGATGCCTTCCACATTGTTTTATAATGTAGAAAGCAATAAAAATTGCAATTAGGTGTGTCCAAAATTGTGACTAGTACAGTGTATATATAGGGAAAACAAAAAGAGAAAGAGAAGACGACTACAAACCTAATCCCAGGCTGACATGTGAACATCATGAAGAAAAACAGGAAAACAATGTTCAGATATTACATTAGAGAGTGCTGCTGCTCTTATACAACTTCTAACAGATTTTCTATTTCATGCTGGATGCATCTCTAGGCCTGAACGGTCTCGGGTTTTGCCTCATGCATCCTCGCTACAGACTGCTCCATATAAACAGTGTGGTTGAAGGTACTGTATTACCCCATTGCGTTTGAGTGGTTAAATCGAGTGATTTCCAGCAGAGATCCAGAATCATCTTTCATCAGTTTACTGCAGCGATGCCCACAATACACTGTTTGCCAATACACGAAGACAACTTTAAGCTTGAATTTAGTCACTACATCTATATACTTATTTCCTAATTAGTATAATGGATTATAGAGAGTGTACTCACATATACAAGTGCATTAATGAGATGGGGCAATGATTTTGAAAGGGGTGCAGTCGGTGTTCCTCTTCACCATAAATGTGCTCAGTGGGGTTGAGGACAGGGCTTGGGCAACTCAAGTTCTTCCACTCCAACCTTGGCAACACCATGTCTTCACGGACCACGTTTTTTTTTGCACAGGGTCAGTTTCATACTGGAACATGTTTGGGCCTCTGAAGTGAAAGTTTAATGCCTTGGCATACACAAGGAATCCTATACAACTGTGTGCTTCCAGTGTTGTAGCAACAGTTTGGTGAAGGTCAGGTGTCCACAAACGTACAATGATTGTATAAAGAATACATTGTGACGCACATGAGTTACATCTAAAACCTTGTATATTTATCATCTCAATGTGGATTCTGTTCATTCAGCTACCAGTTTTTATTTTATTTCATTTATGCATTCTATTTAGCTTCTTAGCAACTCAACATAGCTTAGTAATTGAAGAACTAGAGGACAGCTTTCAAAATCTGTGACATTTATTTGCTTTGGGCTATGCGATACAACCACAAAGACATTGTGCAAAGAAAGCAATGATTATGACACTTCAGGAAAGGTGACATGCATAAAGCAAAAAAACAAAACAAAACATATATATACTGTATAAAAGATATCTGTTCAACAAGAGGACAAACAGGATAAAGAAAGCAGGCACTAATACTGATAACTGTAAGCTCATTAGCAAGATAATTTTAACATACCTCAGCATCAATGTTTGTTTTTAGTTTTTTTTTCTTTTTCTTTTTTTGAATGGCCAAAATTTTTAACAAAAGCTCAAATCTTTGAAAAAGATCATATAAAAATATTCAGAGCTGTGATAGTCAGTATTAAAGGTGAGACTATTAAAAAAAGCAAGCATGAAGTGTCACATCTAAGTGAATTTTGTTCGAACATCTCTGTTCACTAAAACTGCATCAGGTTTATCAGCGGGTCGAATAAAATCAAGCTCTTCTCATGTTACAACCTCATGTCTCTCCAGAATGTGCTACTGATCGTCTCTACATTACATGTGTTTAATTAGTTTTAGGGCATATGAGCTTATGTGGTAAAAAGTTAGAGTATATGAAATTCATACATACTTATTTGACACAAGTGTGTCTCTTTCACTAGATAAAAACTTTGAGATAAAAACCTTAAGATACTTTATATATGATTTATGACCAGGAGCAGTGCTATTCTTTTTTTTTTTGATACAATCAAAGCAGAGATTTCTGTAAAATGTATTTTTCTGTGCAAGTAAATATCTGAAACATTTATAGACTTGGTAAAACACGTACAAAGGCGTACTGTAGACTCAGGTTCATTAGCGCACTGAGTCTATAGAAGCCAAATGAAATGGACATAAAGTTTAAATCACTGCACTGGACAAATGACCCGAGAGCAAGCCAGACATAAGTGCTTTTTTTTTTTCTTCATTTACTTTTTGGGTAGAAGGGGTAGATATGCTTGTAGAAGAACCCAAAAAGAAGAAGAAGAAAATAAAAAAAAGGACAGAAAAGCAGAAACAGGTCCTTGGTCACTCATCTTCTGTGCGGCTGCCCTCCGACTGCTCCTGTGAAACACACCGAAAGTGGAGTGGGTGACATGGCGCATGGATGTACATACCAGAGTCTCAATGCCCACAATCCTCAGCTCACAGGTCTGACAGCTAGTCTCAAGAGCTGTCTTAGGGGGCTTTCATATGTCACATCGGTGTGAGGTTAATGAGGCAAAGCATAGGGGCTGAGCATACACTAAATATTAGGAGACTGTCCAATTCTGATTGGATGGACAAGAAGTCAGAGTCAAGAGGGACGTGAAATTGTGACTGAAGAAATTAATTTGAATCTATATCAATGGTTGCCTCAGTAGCCAGTGAATACTACATGGCCAGAACTGGATACCTGACCAACAGAACCAAATGTGTTTGTTGAAAATCCCATTCCATAATCACAGGCATTGGTATGGGTTTTTTCTCTCTCTTTTAGGCAAGCTTGCACTAGATTCTGAACCCATTAATTCAGGTAATGATGCAAGGCCTTGCGTACAGTGTTCCTATTTGACTTGCCCAAAGTTCACAACACCGTCCTTGTGTTTCTAATCCCCCACCCTGGTCATTTACAGTACATTTGTGTTTGTTATTAAACTGTACACGCATTAGTGTGAACAGAACCTGTTTAAAAACACGGTGTCCCGATTACATGCATAATCCACATGTAATATTTGGGAGACTGTCACTATAGAAATAAACTGAACAAATAAGGTGGTTTTTGCTTTGAAGGGTAACTTGTCAGTGAGGGCAAGAAGGTGAAAAATGTGTTGTTTTTCCCCCCCGCCATTTATTATTGAAACTCCTTGGACATGAAATGTCTGGAGGTGGTGGAGGAGTGACATGCATAGTAATCATCACACAAACACACGTCACATGGATCGTCCATCTAGAATCATGTGTGTAACTAAATCAATCTGTCGGATCTGTCATATTAAGGCAAATAAACAAATAAATAAATAAATAAATATTTATTTACTTGCTTGCTCAGATTTATTCATTTTACAAATAATATTAATATTTACACTTGCATATATTGAGAGTTGGGTTACACTGCTTAAGTTGATTTTTTATGGGTGTGGCATTCAGATTATGCAAATCACCCGCATTGTACACTACCGCTCAAAAGTTTGGGATCACTTGGAAGTTTTACTGTTTTCCATGAAAACACACACAAAATTAGTCTGAATAGTAAATATTGCAAAAGAACAAGACATTAGACATTATCTCAAGACATTAGAAATAATGATTTTGATGGAAATGTGGTCTTCAAACTTAGCCTTCATCAAATAACAAAAACCAAAACACACATTGTGCAGCAATTACAGTCTGGCAGACATTTTAGCTGTCAATTTTTCAAGATAATCTGATGAGATTTCACCCCATGCTTCCTGGAACATCTCCCACAAGATGGATTGGCTTGATGGAGTCTTTCTCCATACCATACGCTCGAGCTGCTCCATTACAGTCGGAATTCTGGCTAACTTTAATTGTTTGTGAAATAGATATAATTAATTGTGAATTGCATGAAAATGTGTTTTTCTCTGGAAAACAAAGCAATTTGCAAGTGATCCCAAACTTCTGTTTTGAATCCCAAACTCCTTCTACATTGTTAGATGTTAAAGCGCCCAAGACTGTTAAATAGCATGCATACCACTCCCATTAAACACAAGTACTTTCCTTAAAGCCAAAGGAAAAAGGGATAGAAAAAACACAGACTGAACGGGTCAAATGTAATGCGATACAACAAAGTAGCAAAGACATATGAAGAAAGATGCATTATAATGTATTGTGTTTAACTTGATAAGCTGATTGTAAGTGAACCTACATTCTCCTCCTGCTCCTCATCACTGTCATCGTCACTGACCACGGGCTTGGCCTTGACCCGGCTCGGCCGCTTCTTGCCCCTTTCTTGGCTGCGTTCCTCCCGCTTGCTCAGCCTGATCTTCACCTTCACTGACTTAGCTGGGATGAGAACCATGTCACAATAGTGAATAAAATGTTTTATTACCACGCTTCCATACTGCTTTTTTTGCATTTTTGTTTGCATGCAAGCAGAGTAAGTACAGTATGCGCCAAAATACACAGTACTGAATCTCACGCATGTCGGACGCGCATGTGCTGTTATCGACGGGGTAAAGTTCCAGACACGTGTTCCCAGTAGTGAAAAGGAAGTTGTGTTGTGCATTTGTGCTACTTGTGAGTGTGTTCAACTGTGAAGATCCGCCAAGAACTGTGCCTGCATTACGTCTCCTTTTGCAGGAATCCGCATCAACCTTCGTTCTGAGAATCCGGGTTGAGAATCTACGTGAACGATATGAACACTGTCTACAGCGAGCCGTCGCACTCACACTTTGAACACTTACATCACGCATTCTGTGGTAAATCAACAAGCTAATAGTGTGTATGTTCGTTTCCTTGAGGAGAAATAAACTCACAGATGACAACAAGGTAATATTGTTCGTCTTTTTATTTCAGTACTGTATATATTTTGGCACATACTGTATATAATTTTTTAATGGAATACCGCGGAATTCATACTTTAACTAAGGAAGAAAACCTAACTAAGCTTTTGGCTCACTGAACCATACTGTATAAACCATCCGTGTGAATTCCCTATATTGCCTACATTTACCGTAATATGACATTTTAAGGTCAATGTATTGAAATAAATCATTCAAATAGATCTGGTTATTCATGGTGGTGAAACTGGATTAACAGGAAAAATATATAATATTTAAAAATATATTTCTCACACTCAGTCTCTGATTCCTCCTCCTCATCTTCGTCATTGCTGTCGTCCTCACTCTCCTCTTTGGCAATCTTCTGCCTGGCGCTCCTGAACACGGACTGCAGCACTATTGAGTCTTCAAAGATCTTAAAGAATACGGCATCAAAGAAATCTTAACAATTCATAAATGAAGAAAATGGTAGACATGATTCTTTAAAAAAAAAAAAAAAAAAAAAGAAGAGTAAAAAATGACGAGCAATTGGAGACTTTAATTAATTATTACTTGTTTATTTATTTATTTATTTATTATTAGACTTTACCATCTATTGTCTAAGTAGTGCCTGAAATGAAGCTCCATATTCTGTTTACTTGAGGCAAAGAATGTTAACAATTCATGGTGCTATGGGAATGCAGGAGGAATTGTGTTCAAGTTCAAATTCTCTTTACAAGTATTCTGAAGCAGATAAAATGATGGAATCAATTACAGAGTAGAGGATTTTGGCCCATAACCCTGAACTTCCTGGCAAACCTCCGGAACATTCTGTGGAAAGTTATTTTCAACTCTCATATGGGCGATTTTTTAAATTTTTTATAAACCCGAGTCCAACTGCGCTTTTGGTCTGAACTGGAGGAGGAACGCTAAGATGTGCTTTCAAATCACTCACCTGAGAGCCTTCTAGATTGTAGGTTTGAGCATTGTGACAGAGGAGCATGACGTCTTTTTCCAAATCGCCCAAGCTCCGGTACTTATGGTTGCGCACTCTCTCCTACAAACATACACACGCCGCTGCTTAAACCATTCATTACAATTGGAAATCGCAGCAGGAACAACGCGGTCCAACGGAAATATTCTATTCCAAATGAAATGAACCCGGTAATGTCAGGAATGACAAATTACAGCAATGTCTCATTGTGCACTGAAAACTTAATTCCACATGTCTACTTATTCCTGTTATTATCAGCCCTGAGTAATGGAAGTGCCACTCAAGATATTATCTGCAAATAATGTGTCACAACAGTGAATATAAATTGTACTAGAGAATAGAGTTATCTCTGAGGAAAGGAGTTAGCCCATGCTTTTATTAAAAAAAATTTTTACCTTTATTTTTTTGAAGTCCACTGGCTTTCTTATCAGTTCATAATACTCTGGAAGCTCTTTCCGGGAAGGCAGTTGTACAAACACCTCACTGAGCTGGCGGCCTGATCTGTAATTAGAGAACGCAGAGCCGGTTTGAGGAAGATTCCTTTGGACTAAATGAAGATTAATTAAAGAAAATATCAACAGAGATTTTCTGTTCATGAATTGTGATGCAGTATGGCTTAGTCTAATTAAATTCTTCTACGACTAAAATGGAAAATATCAAGGTTACACCGACTGTAGACTAACAGTAGGTGTAATACTTTACACATGTGATTTCGTCTGACAGATAATGCATCGACTTTATTTACATCAGAGATCATTTTAAAACAATCAGTTTGACACAGATTTATTTCAGGTTTAATTTGCTATCAGAATTCAAGCAGAAAAAAAGGTTTACATACTGATTTGATTCTTTAAGAAGTAAAAAAGTGACATTTATTTATTTGTTAATGATATTTAGAACCTTCTGATTGGCTAATGGCATGATTTGTAACTAACTAGCAGTGTACCTGTGGATTTAATTAAAGATCTAAGAATAAATGTGGACCTGCAGAAGTCTAGTGAATAGCTGAAGATAACACAAACAATAAACACAAACATATGTACAAACAATGGCATGCAAAAATAAAAGTCTTATTAATCACATAGACACTGCATCGTTCATGTACAGTAGTAGGCACAAATAACCTTTCAAAGATGAATGAATTTTGTCTCCAGACAACAATAAAGAAGCCGGAGGCATCAGGTGCCAAACAAGTACATTATTCTGATAGACTGCTGTGCAAGAAATAACCCTGACTGTAATGATCAGGTAATCACCAGGATAAAAAAAAACTTTTTTTAGAGGACACAAATTGAAATGCTTGAGCCTTACATATGGGGAAACAATGTGAGAATTTAATTTAAACACCACTCTCTCAACTGTGAGTCATGGAGGTAGATGAATCACACAAGCCACTGTGGTGTTCTGCTGGAAAAGAGATTGGTGCAGTTTATGAAATAGACGGCATCATAAGAAGTGAAGGTTATTTAGAAATACTGCATTTTACATTAAAAAATCAACTGGAACTTGTCTGGGAAAGACCTTAATACAATACCAAGGAAATAAAACCATCATCACTTCCCTAAATTCCATCGGACTGAACTGAAAAAAGTGTGCGCCAAGTAAGAGGCCAATAAACCTGAATCTACACACAAGAGCAAATGTCACTTAGCTATTTTATTTAAATTACCCTTTATTTTTGCTTAACTATCCCCCATACGCACACATCGAACACGTACAGTGGGGAAAAAAATTAAGAAAAAAAAAATCAAATGTTAACAACATCATTATGCAACCTCAACCTGAGTTAACTAAGTATTCACACCCGCAGCTCAAACCCCCACTAGACTCCCCTTCTTCTCTTCCCTCTCAGCGGAGTCAGCACTGCCAGCCAAGGCATGAAACATAGCCTGCACTCAAATCACATTATTCAGTGCACATTTCATGATAAAATCAAGGAGCATACTGGTGTAATTATAGTCTCCCTGAACACCTCCATTTTCTGGAATGGGATTTTCTGAAATGCCTCATATAATTACACTCATGACCGTTTACCATCACACTCAAAATCCTATTTCAAATCAAACTATAGTGAACGTAGAGGGAATTTAACAAGATGCAGCATTTCTGCACTAGTTGCATAAGGAATAATAACGGTAATTTATTACAGTTTAATGAAGGCTGGAGACAGTTAATGAAATGTGTTATCCTATCTTGGTTTTAATTTGTATAAAGAATCTGAACAATCTTCTAAGATCACTCTTTGTTTCATTCATTCTCTATACCACTTTATTTTTGTGAATAGAGCCTAGAGCCTATACGAGGGTACGCCGGGCACTCGGCCGGGTACAACATGGACAGGCTGCCAGCCCTTTAAAGATCGTCTTGTGAGCCATGTATGCTGCAAAACAAACAGGAGAGAAAAGGACTGTAGTGTGAAGTGCAATTAAAGTGTGGGACCATTGTTGCTCAAGTATCCTATTGTTCCACTGGATTTACCCTGACAAATGGTGCTTACATAATCCTAATTTATCCTGAACTAACAGCAAGCAGGCCCAGACTTCCTTCGCCACATGGTGCAATTGCCAGGCAAAGCCTTGTGTGAAATTCCCCACAGTCCATAGCAATCTCAGCTCAATTAAATAATGTTGGTGTATTTCTCTGTATGATGTCTGGCGAATGGAAAGCATGTCCGACGAGCCAAAAAGCCGTACCAAATGTCTACCGTGCAAAAACAACACCGTCGTTATGGGAATAAATTTGACACCTGAAACCGTAAGAGCTGAAATGAGGCCACCAGTGACATACTTAGTGTGGGGGGGCAGAGAAAAGTGAGCAACCAACAGAGCAAGCACAGACCATTCAAAGACAGGATCACAGACATCTCATCTTTCCAGAAGAAAAAAAAATTAAAATAAATTGGTAGTATGTGTGTCCCAATTCTCAGTACATTACATAACTTCCAATAAAATGAAATCATCTTGGCTCTCCCAGTGAGTGTTTTGACTGCCTCGGAATTGTAAAGAATGTCAATTTGACAGTCAAAACAATATAATCCATCAAATGTGAAAAGAAGGAAACTCTGAGTCACATGTGTGGAATGATTTTGGTTTATTTGTGCATTACCCATCTCTGTAGTTGACAACTGTCTCGATGATGGCGCTCATCTGTTTGGTGAGTTTGGGGGGGTTGGGGGAGAGCTTTTCGGCTGGAGGTCGTCCTCTCCTCTTTTTAGCCTTGTCCCCGTCCTCACGTCGGCTGCCTTTGTCCGAGTATCTCTTGCGCTTGCGCTTCTTCAGGCGGATCTCCTCCTCCATCTCCTCCAGGTTGCCATCCTCGATCGCCTGCAGGACCACACAAAAGAAGCTTTGCAGACTAGAAAACACATTTAATCATTGATTTTAATCATAAACTAACTGAATACTGCGATGGCTTTGACCATGACATTAATTCATCTCATTTACAGTATTACACAGAATGCAGATAAAACCTTTTTTTTTTTTTATTACACTGCATCCTGCAAAAATGTCATTTTCACTGATTTTTCTACGGGTATGACAAAGCATGTGTGATGTGAATACTTGTATACTATTTATTGTTTGTTTACCTATTAACATTTATTCTTTTTTTAAAGAAAAAAAAGAAAGAAAAGAAACAATGCAGTAATGACTTGATTGCTTCCTTGTAGTGGGACTAAACAGCCGAGTGTCATTAAGAAAACCACTTGTTAAAGAAGCTAATCAGAAAAAAGCTCCAGTTTGCTAGAGAGCAGAAAGATTAAGACTTTAGAGTATCGTAAAAAGTCTTGTGGACTGAGTCCAGATTGACCCTATTCTAGAGCGATGGGTGCATCAGGGTAAGGAAGCGATGTCTATACCCATCATGCACATTGGCCACTGTACAAGCCTCTGGAGGCAGTGTTGTTCAAGAATCTCCTCTGAACAGTTGCTATTGAGATGCATCTGCTATTTGTGCTCTCTAAATCCATAACCGCTCTAATCTGAGTGAACTCTAAATGAACTCTTCCTCTGCAGCAGAGGTAAGTTTTGTTCTTGCATTCCTGGGATGGTCTTCATGAGAGCCAGTTTCATCATGGTGCTTGATGGGTTTTGCAAATGCACTCGAGAATACTGTTCTTGCAAGAACTATTCTAGAACAGCTGACCTTCACGTCTTTAAATAACAACTGACCGTTGTTGTTGTTGTTAAGTACTTAATGCCATATGTGTTGTTTCATAGTTTTAGTATTGTTAAAAAATTAAAATAAAACACAAAACAAAAAATATTGAATTAGATGGTGTGACCAAACTTTTGATCGGTACTGTCTTCATCTCTTCACTTCACAGATTTGTCTGGTTCCAAAAACCTTGTACTTCTTTTCAATCAAGCCAACGGGCCCTTTAGTCATACTTTAACCATAGTATACATTCAAAATCTGTAAAATAGACCTAATCTAATGGGTAACATTCATCCAAAACTCAGCAGAAGCAGAGCAAATCAAAATCTACACAAAATAACAGTGAAATGCACCGATGCCTCACAAACTCGTTAATATTATCCAATCTTACTGTATAACTTCATCTTTCCATCATTTTTAATCCATAGCTGATCTAGCAGAAAAACTAAGTCTGATTATTAGTATTATTTCAGCTCATCTACTAAAGACAAAGCCAGCTGCTTAGACAATCCAATGTAAATCTATGCAGACATGCTATCAAAGTCTTTCAAAGTGATTTGTGTGTTGCAAGCACTATGCGGCACTATGCGGCAAAATAAACAAACACAAAAAAAACAGACACTTTAGCAAGTCTGCAAACAAACATATAGATGATTTTAGTCCAGGCTGGACTTTCAAGTTTCATCACATTAAAGTGCAATAATAAATTGCAGTGGGGGGAAAAGCATTATGACGTGAAACCTTCCCTAACCTGCAGACACTAAGACAACAATTTTAATAAAAGAGCACAAGGCTGTTCTAGGAGGTAGATATTATCTATAATGTTGTCTGAATATGGTGCGGTCTTAGCATGAAAGATTACATCGAGACTCCATCTAGCCATTTTATTGTACTTCAGTGTCTCTTAAGGCTGAGAAATATAAGTCTGATTTATCTTGTAATGATACAGGCTGTTTATAAACTCAGCAGTGCATTCAATACAATTTATTTATTGAGTCATCTGAATCTAAATGCGTATTTTCATGTACTTTTGTACAAAAAAAACTCTCCTCTAACACCATCCTGATGTATGTTAGACTGGCTTCCAAAACGAGACCTTCATCCAAGTCAAAACAACAACGTACTGTAATAATGACAGTCTGAGTAAACAAACAACACACAGCGGACACGGATCTGTGGTTTTTTTCACCGCTCGGCCAACTCACTACTCACTCTGCCCAAATGTACTGTGCCCAGGTCTCCCCACAACTTCGGGTTTTATGCACTAGACCTTGGCTCGATGGATTAGATTCAGCACAAATTAGGCAATGAGGATGTGAGCTGGCATCTTACAGAGATGTGTGCCTCAGGGGAATGGAGGTGCACAAGGACAACCTCGGCATATGAAACAAGTGTGTTAGTAATGAGGCATCAGATGGAGTGTCAGGGCTAATTTGTTGCTTATTTCCACTAGCTGTGGTGAGTACAGAGTCCGACTAATTAAGGTTGTTTTCATTTGCGGGACTGTCTACGAAGCGCTACGTGGACATGGAGAATTACAAAATAGCAGAAAGAGTGAGTAACACAGGCTGGACAAAATGGCTTGAGATTCTTTCTAGCAAAAATAAAGCAAAGTATTATGTGCTTGTGAACATTCTTCTGCAATAATCCTGAGTAAAATCATCTCTTAACACTAACAACCTGACGTGCTCAGATGTAGTTAGTTGTCTGTGAGATTTTGAAAAAATAATAGTGTAATGACAGCTTATGCAGGCAAAAAAATGTTGGACAACCTTTTTAATTAGTTATTTTCGATAGCAGTGTAAAGAGATCCATTTAACATATTGAAAAGCAAATTAGTGGTGACAAAAACTGAATCCATGACAGAACAAAGAATATATGAGGGGCACTTTAGTCAAACACGGGAATTTCTCTTGAAAACAGAAGACTTCGAGCACTATACAGTCATCAGACTCTTGGCTGCAGTAAAACATTTGCATAGTGCACATGTTTTAAAGAAGGACGAAATTTAGTTAAGAAAATTTTAGAGAAGGCATGTTTTTTTTTTTCTTTTAAAGATGAGGCAAATGATTTTATTTCTTCTTCAGATGAAGGAAACTTTTAGAAAGATTAGATTAGATTAGAAAGATTATTACCTGACCTTCAGATATATACAGTAGTCAATCTTATTAGTTTACACATGCTACTCTGAAAGCAGAACTTTCAGGCTTAGTAAATCACTGTGGATGCTGTGTAATGCAACTGATCGAGTTGTATTAACAGCAGTATGGATTTTGGCGGCAATGTCTCTAAATTACAAAATGTAGTACACCAAACTCATAAAATCATAGTATATCCACTTGATTAACACAACTTAGGTGTTAAGTCGATTGCATGTGCACATTAGATTAAATAAAATTGCTGTATACGAGAAGTGTATATGAAATGTCAATTGTGTTAAATTGCATCTTCACTGTGCTTGGTTTGATTAGTAAAATAATGAACATGTTTGGCCTTACTCTCAGCCACTGTTTCTCAGTCAGGGTGTCGCTGTAGTCCACGTCCCTGCGATGGCGTGATCCACGGGGGAACATCTTCTCTTTCTCTTCCTCACAGGTGAGCCGCTCCACTTCGGCATCGTCTTTGATGATCCAGGACGGGAGCTCGTCCTCCTCCATCAGTCGAGGCCTACGCTTAGGGTTACGGGCATCTTCACGACGCCGATCCAGGTCCATGCGCTAAACAGGCGAGATCCATTTTCATTCAGAACGCTTGCTGTTTTAAACTTTTA
>JAQMYK010000014.1:14816689-14847864 GCA_030014345.1 Clarias buthupogon | reverse complement strand
GTTATATATATATATATATATATATATATATATATATATATATATATATATATACACACCTGAGGATAATCAGTTGATTACATGTAAAGGAAGAAAGAATGTGATCATCATGTCATTCTCACCATGAAAAGCTCAAACTCCTCCTCACGGCGGGCAATCATTTGATTTAGCGTTTCATCATCTGGAACCTCGTCTTCTTCCTGTTATTATGAGGAAACACACAAATATAAAAAAAATATATAAAGGATCAAGTCAGGTAAATGTTCCTGTTTCAGGTTACTGTCTGTGTAGATATTAAAGTGTTCTGTGGGAGGTTTCCTCTCGGTTATCCAATTCTCTCCCACCTCCCAAAAACTACAACTGTTAGCCTTTTTTGTTTGTAAGTGTAAAGGATTGTGGTAAGTGTGTGACCATGTATGTATGCTGCTGCTATTAGGGGTGTATTCCCATCATGTGCTGATTGCTAGAATCTGGATCGAATCCAGGTAGTCCCTGATTTCCGTTCCGGGAGTACATTCGTAAGTCAGATTTGTTCATAAGTCCGACAAAGTAAGCCTTTGATGCAAATACAATGTAAAGCATACTGATCCACTTGACTAAATCTTTGTCTCCTTTCCCCACACTGCCATCATGTGGAAAAAAACATAATCGTGCCGAAGGAAAACGAGGAAATCTCAAATGTTGTCTCTGTGCCTTTAAATCGTGAGGGGAACTCCAGATGCCATTTTGCCTCAGAGCTGTTTTCCAATAGGGACAGCTTTACGTCCTGTAAAGCCATTTTCTTTCATTGTGCTCCCGGACTGATTTATTGAAACCGGTGAGACAGACTCATATCTCCCGCACCCCCACACGCACATACAATATAGCGGACTTTAGACATTTTATACATTCACTTTCACACTGAAAATACTGTATATAAACATTGCAAACATTGGTATCTGGTGCACTGCAGTGTCTATTTTTTGTACAACAGATGTGAGCTAGTTCCGTGATTGGATCGGAAGTAGAGCCGCGGTCCGTTCGTCGGGGACTACCTGTACACACCGGGTCAGGATAAAGTACTAAAAATCAATGAATGAGAAAACAGCTAATCACTAAATCTGGCTGAAACTGCAGGCCACGCTACGTCATGTCTAGTCAAACCCTCTTAATGATTATTAACTGGGCAATCAAACTTAAGTAAAATTCTGCAAACTTATAGCTGTATACTGACATAGAAGATAATTTGACCGCTCTCACAGTCAGTTTTAGCACTTTTTAACAAAAAAAAATCACTCAGAATCAGTGACAAAAAGAAACTGATATTCATTTGTATCCTATTTCCCCAGCCTAATCAACTGCCTGAAAAAGTGTTGCATAAACTTCATAATCATTCGACTGACCGTGTCCTCATTAAATGCCGTATAAAGAGAGAGAAATCAGTCAGCAACTATTTAATTTAAACATCAACTCCATGACACTCTATTACAAACAACATTACTGTACTATAATGAGCTGTCACTTTTGTTGCTCGTGGTCGGCTGTTGTTGTTGTGTGCTCTGCTACATCCGAAAGAAGTAAAAAAAATAAGAGAACTTGAGTGTTACAAGTTCCTCTGAGACCAAAGGTGAAGCTGCTAGCTTCGTTGTAAAGGGAAGCTACCAGCTAGCAATCAAACCCCCAGGGAAGCTTTTAGACATTAATAGAAAATGAAGATGTTTTACCAGATGTGTCAAGCTTTTCCCACTTAGTTGATGCTGCTGGTGTTCTGTCCCTCTCCATTTTTTCTAAAAATCACAGCTAACTTTGAAGTTTATGCAACACTTTTTCTCAAATGAAATAAGATTATTTTCAATAGAATGAAAAATACATCGAAGGGTAAGAGTGTATTCTGGTGTTAAAATGCATAGTAATGCAATTATATACAAAAAAAGTAAAAACCAACTGAAGTGGCCACTATGCATAATGGGTGCATCGCTTCACGCACGCCAATCATTCACGAACAGGGCCAATCCGGACTCATAATACTGAACAACCTTTTTCCAACCAAAATAAAGCCTTTTTTCTGATTAGTCTCACTAACGAGTGGTTTTCTTATGGCCACACACCTGTTTAGTCCCAAACCTGTGAGTTCCTGTTGCACTGTGCATGTGGAAATGATCTTACTTTAAATATTAAACAGAGCTGTGATTTCTCCTGCCGATGGAGGTGAAGACCAAGCATTTAAGTAATCTCTGATCGCATCCATTCATGATTCTTTTGACCACAGTTCTTCTGCAAAGTTGGCAATTTAGCACTATGCTTCCGGGTTTTAATAATGTGTTGAATGAGTTTTAACCCTATTGCAGTAATTGTAAATTTCTCTTTGCTTGATGCAGGACAATAACTTGACAATTCTGAAAGGATGACTGTATGAAGGATTTACAAATAAACATTATGTTTTTTTTTTTTTTGGTCCTCATCAACAATGAGTATACATTACATATTTTGGTTTGGTTATTAGACAAACATTGCACGACAGCCTAGCACGTATAAAAAAAACACAAAGATGTTTACTGTATATACAGTACTGTACATAAACCCTTTTAGCAAGAATAAGAAAAATATGTCTTTCACTAATTGCACAAATAACACCAAGCACATCATCTTACCTTTTTAAAAAAAAATCTATAAGTAAATTATTTGGCAGACATCTTTTTGTATTACTGTTACCGTAAACCTATTTATGTCTCTATGTCTATATTATTACTCATCTTAAGCCATACTATTTCATATTTATTCAGTAATTACTACTACAACTACTGTGAATTACTGGAAATAGAAATAAATACACTACATGTCAGTCTGGAAACAGAACAAGTTATTTTTTTTGTGTGTGTGTGTTTTTTTTTATTCTAGGAGTATTCTTTGATTTTCAACATATTAAAGGAAAACAACACTGCTGTCCTAAATAGAACTGCCTGACCTCAATCAAGATCAGTCGACCTGAACCCTGACTGAGATGATTTGGGAGGATTTATTCTGAAAGGTTGAACAGGGAGAGGGAGCTCTTGCGAAAGGCATGGCAGATCATCTGAGTATCAGAGTGCCTGGAAAAACTGACGCTTCACATGAAGAATATTTCTATGCATGTACAGTATGTATAATTCATAAAGCTGCACATTTTATCATAGAAAGTTATTGCAAACTGCCAATAATTTAAAAAATACAAAATATTAAAAACTTTAATAATAAAATAAAAAGAGTCCTGTTAAGAGTCAAAGTATATACTGTAAGCAGTAAGAGTTCACACTTAATACTTGGTTCAGACATTATGCTTACGTAATTTTATTAATAAACCAGTTTTTATAAACATAACTAAAACACAGAGTTATTTTTTTAATAAATCAGGCAGAACATATTTACAAAGCTGTGGTGGTTGAAGTAGACCACAGTATTTAACATAACTGTGATCTTTTCTGGAAGACCAATGCTCAAATCAATAAGCGTCATTAGACCATCTCAGGACAAGATCGCTGCCTCTAATTTGCTCTGTATTTCAAAATCCATGTTATTAGGCTAATTTGCTGCTAATAAACAAAATACGTGACCCTCTTATCTTCAGGTTAGCAACACATATGCATGTAGAGTGTGTGGAAAAATCTTCTTAAATCAGTGTCAGCAGTCATTGTAATTCATGTCATTTAAATCTTGAATCTGGAACGTACACGATGTGAAATGTGAAACAGAAATAAGAATCTTGTTTCTTTGTTGGTGTCCTTTGAGCTTACCTCGTTCTGCTCTTCGTGTTCCAGGATGGCTTGTAGAAAAACTCTGCGCTCGTGACTAGAGGACTTCTGGTCGAACATGCCGGCCTGGATGACCTTCTGATCCACATTGAGCTTATATTTGGCGGCGGCGAGGATCTTCTCTTCTACGCTGTTGACGGTGCAGAGACGCAGCACGCGCACCTCATTCTGCTGTCCGATTCTGTGAGCACGGTCCTGAGCTTGCAAATCCTAAATGGCAAGATTGTTCCACAGAGTGAGTGCAACTATCAGATGTACATCTAACCAGTGGCAGAAAATTTTACCCATATGTTTGGTTAGATTCAAAATAATACAACAATACATTTTAAACTTTATTTAAGTTATATATTAGCATTTATATCCATTACAGTCTGTTCAGAATATTTTTACACGCGGGTGCTTTAAATGGTCTAATACAAGACTGATTTTAAGCACTGTCACATTATCTTTAACTGTTTCTCACATGCACTTTCCTATCAGAAGGACCCCAAAGCATGTGAAGTAAATAAGTGATTATTGTAAATAACAGATATTTTAGATATTTGATATAAACTACACATCAGGGTTTTCAATAACTATCTAGAAAAGTTAATAGGTATATTCATTGTTGACTGCCAAAGAGAACGCTAAACTATTCATCCTCACAAATTCTATGATAAAAAGTAAAACTAATATTGCTGTCAGCTGGTGGTTTTGTTTACACTATAGTTCAAGGGGCATTGAAATCAAACAGGGTCTTGTAATGAAATTTCTCGTGAATGCATGCTGATTGACATTTACAGAAGACTTTAAAACAAATGTTTCAACCCTGAATGTCTAATTCTTGAAAACAGATGATTAACTTGTCGCCAACTGTGCGACTTTGGACTTCTTTTTCTTTGAAGTCGCTTGAAAATATTACCGTTTGCAGTTGGTGATTTTTGGGCTTGTTTTTCACATTTATGGTCTACTTTTCCCCCAAATACATTGCTTGACGCTGTCTACACAGTCTCGCACTAATCAGCGCTGTAACACCCTCCCACACACACACACACCCTCCCCACAGCAAACACACAGAGGAAAACTCTTGTCATTGACCATGTTAAGCTCAGTCTTTTCATATTACTCCAGAATGCCACCAACCAAGACATTCAGGTATGGAAAAATATAACAAAGATTGGGAAAAGGAAAAAGGTTTTTTTTGGTCCTGTCCTTTCCCATCTCGCAGTCTGCTCGTTTGTGATAGAAGTGCCTGGCAACACAACACAAACTTTGTTGCAATTTGTTTTGTAAAAAAATTTAATAAATACATATCCAGGGTAATGTCAGCATACCACCAAGAAGGACGAACCACATCCAACAGGAGTAACTGTGGACGCAGGAGGAAGCTGTCTGAAAGGGATGTCTGGGTGCTAACCTGGTTTGTACCCAAAAAACATAAAACCACAGCTGCCCGACTCACTGCAGAATTAAATGTGCACCTCAACTGTCCTGTTTCCACCAGAACTGTTGATCGGGAGCTCCACAGGGTCAATGTACATGGCCGGGCTGCCATAGCCAAACCTTTGGTCATTCGTGCCGAAGCCAAATGTCAGTTTTAATGGCGCCATGAGCGAAAATAAATGATATTGAAAATGTTTTGTTCTCTCATGAGTCCACCGTCACTGTCTTTCCCAAATCTGTAAGAGTTACGGTGTGGAGAAGCCCCAAAGAAGCGTACCACCCAGACTTTTGCATGTCCAGAGTGAAGCATGGGGGCGGATCAGTGATGGTTTGGGCTGCAATATCAATGGCTTTCCCTGGGCCCAGTACTTGTGCTAGATGGGCGTCACTGCCAACGACTACCGAACCATTCTGGAGGACCATGTGAACCCAATGGTTCAAACATTGTATACTGAAGGCGGTGCCGTGTATCAGGATGATAATGCACCAATACACACAGCAAGAGTGGTTTGATGAACATGAAAGTGAAGCTGAACATCTCCCATGGCCTGCACAGTCACTAGATCTAAATATTATTGAGACACTTTGGGGTGTTTTGGAGGAGCGAGTCAGGAAACGTTTTCCTCCACCAGCATCACGTAGTGACCTGACCACTATTCTGTAAGAAGAACGGCTCAAAATCCCTCTGGCCGCTGTGCAGGACTTGTATCCGTCATTCCCAAGACGAATTGATGCTGTACTGGCCGCAAAAGGAGGCCCTACACCATACTAATGAATTATTCTGGTCTAAAACAAGGTGTTTCAGTTTTATTGTCCAACCCCTGTACTGTATATATTAACATTATTAACATGTTAATGTTAACTTTCTGGCCATAACATACTATAGTAATATAGTATGGGCTTGTTTTGGGCTTGTTTATGAAGGTGTGGCTGCTTATTTCTCTCACGAGAGTTGGCAGCCATAGTGGAGACCCATCTGCACATACAGTCCTTCACCAACACTACTTGCACGATACAAGAACCCAGGTAGGAGTTATTGAACAGTGCTTGTGCCAAGCCATTTCCATATGCTTTTGCCATTAAAGGATTTCTTGTGAGGACAGCGTACAGTATCAGACATGAAGCAGGAGGTCTGATCGTGGCTCCGGTGTACTGAGAAAACTTTCTACTCTATTGAACCGCTGTTAGTGCATTAGTGTAGTCGGGGCATATACAGAGAAATAAAGGTAGTTTTTACTCTCATAACTGTGTTCTGTTAATCTGCACAATCAAATGTCCTGGTGTGACTAGATAAGGTTTCAGTGGGACAGTTGCTAGAATTGGAATATAAATCACAGACAAGTGGACTGAACTGTTATATAATTGGACTTAACTCAGCTTGAACAGATGATGTAACTTTTTCCAAACTTTTGCCCGAAACCATTTTTTTATGATATTAAAATATACAAGAAGTCAAGGTTTTAATGAGTCTTAAACCTCTAGTCAGACCTGGTGGGGGTTCCAATCACTGTCAAAGATAACAACAGTGTCAGCAGCCTGCAGATTAAGGCCCAGACCCCCTGCTCTGGTACTCAGTAGGAAGATGAAATACTGTGAGCCCTCATCATTGAACTTTTTCAGCAGTGTAGCACGATCTTCAGCCTTGGTTGTTCCTGCAAAAAAAACAATGTTTCTTGGATTAAAACTGCACTGGAACGCAACCATGCTTGATGCACGGTGACTAACACTTTCCTTATTAGAATGAGTAAACACCTACTGATGGATTAAAATAGAAACAACTGTCTAAATTACTCTTGTTTTTCACAGCAAACGTTCTATAAGTTCCAACCGGCTTATTCAGTAAAAAACCAAATGATGCGTTGCTCACCATCTAGACGTAGGTAGAGGAAGTTGCGGTAGGCGAAGTAATCCTCCATGATGGTCATTAGGGAAGTCATCTGACAGAAGAGCAACACTCTGTGATTGGTGGCGTGCAGCTTAGGCAGGATGCGGTCCAGCAGCTCAAATTTTCCAGAAGCACGGTACAGATCAGGACTGTGAGGGGAAAAAAAGGAGAACATCTCATAAATTTTGATCCATGGAACAACACTTCCAGTTTGGCAGAGTGGGAAGCAGTGACAGCTTTTGTAGTACACATATGAATTAGGCTATAACTAATCCCTTTGGCTTGTTATCAAGGCTACGGAAGATTTGGTTTAATTCAAAAACTGCTCACCCATTGATGATGCCATTTGGGAAGCCTAAGTGCTCGGCAAAAGATTCCTGAAAGAGGAGACGAAAAGAAATGGAGAGCCTACAATTCAGCGAGGCCGACCGAGAGCGAGACATTTGGATGCACTTTACATTCCAGCAGTAGATTAAAGCAGCTTCTCTATTGTTTGTCAGCTGGCACTTACCTCGATGTGCTGGAACATATAAGGGTGGTTGCAGATCTTCTTCAGCTGCATGATGGTGTTCATCAGAGTCTTTGCCCCTCCTTTACCCTGTAGAAAATTAAGGTAAAAAAAGAACAAGGATTTCAAATGCCTATAGAAAAAGGGATCTTTTTTTTCCCTTTATTATTATTATTTCACTTACCTTCTTGTCTTTCTCTGAGCCATCTGTGAGTAAGATGCCCTTGGCTTGCATATGCCTATAGAGTACTTTCTGAATGGCTGACATGTCACATTTGATCACATACTCCACCTGCAAAGCAAGGAAACATTTTGATCGATAAAATAAACTGAGAAATAAACATAATAAACATAGATCCTGGCATGAATCCATCGATTCAAATAAACCAAGTGACTATCTAGCTATCATCACCTTTTCAGGCAGCTGAGACTCCACTTCCTTCTTTAGTCTACGGAGCAAGAAGGGGCGCAACACTTTGTGAAGACGGCGGATGATCAGGATGGTCTCTTCTTCATTCAGATCAACCTGTGAAAAAAAAAAAAAAGAATGAATCAATTAATTAATTAAATAATAAATAAAAGTAAAAAAACTAAGTAAACACATTATCGATGCAAAGGTAGACTGGGATTAGATCAGGAAAATCAAGCCTTCAGGCCATTAATGTATTAATCACACATTCACGTACTACCAGGTTACTTATTAAAAAGTTTGTCTGGCTTACGATTCGCACCCCAAGGATAAAGCAACTGACGGAATTATTGATGGAAATGCATACTGATAGAGTAAACAACAAAAAGTAGGAACCCTGAAGAGGCAGAAGGTTCTCTCACCCTTTCCCCTGTCATGGCGAACGGAGCGTTAAACCATTGCTCAAAGGTGCTGCAACTTTTAAAGATTGTGGGCAAGAGAAAGTTGAGTAGAGCCCAAAGCTCAGGCAATTTGTTCTGCAGAGGGGTTCCTGTCAGCAAAAGCCTGCGTGGGGCGACGTAATGTGTGTTCAACACCTGTGTAAGCTTGCAGTGGTGGTTTTTCATACGATGACCTTCGTCCACAATCATGTACTTCCAGCGGATCTTAGTAATAAACGAAAAATACAAAAGATTGAGAAACAATTGTTTGTTTTTTTTTATATCTACCAGAATAACATACTTTTGCAAAAATTATCCAGTATGCTCTTACCTTAGCAAGAATGTGTTTGTCCTTGATGATGTACTCATAGGTGGTTATGAGAACATTGAACTTCCCGCTACGAAGTTGAGGCACCAGTGATCTCCGCATTCCTGGCATGCCCTTTTGCAGAATAAAAAATATATAGATAGATATTAGATAATAAATATAATAGATTGATAAATAGATAGATAGACAGATGGAGAGATTGACAAATGGATGGATTGATGGATAGATACTTGAAAATCCTCAGTTATTTGGTAACAAACTGGCATTCTCAGTGTAACAGTTAAAATCAAGATCTAGTTATGTACTGAATTTAATAATTTAGTTTCATTGTCCCTAAGGAGAAAGATGGCATTAAGAATTTAAACCGCCACGTTTAACCATTTCAATATCTTTTAATTAATGTGAAGAAAAGAAATCAAGAAGGTTCTCTGGAGACCCAAAGCTCCGCTTGGATTAACCATTCATAATTAAAAAAAAAAAAAAAGTGTAAACAGGCAGCCTTCCCGCTGTCAGCCTGGAATGCTGGCGCATTGATAAAAATGGCATCCAAAAATGGCAAGTACCTCTTCATCCTCCCCTCTTTGCCTCTACTGCATCAGGGAAACATTTCTGATCGAACAATGAAAGAAAATGAGTAAGTGAGACTTCATAGCATCTTGGCTCTGGGCTTGGCAATGGTATGGGGATCCCTGCCTGAGATAATAAATCCACAGGCAGTTAGTCAAGAACAAGATGTGATCTTTTCGGCTCCAATCAAAATCCTTTTTGCGGCTAAAGGGACCACCCTCGGCACAGCAATGGTTATAAGGCGTTTCCCGTAGTGACATATCAAATAAACATTGGGAAAAGAAACTGTTTTTTGTTATGCCCTGTCAGTTATCTTATATTTATAAAAAAGCATACCTTATAAGCGATTTTCACAATGGAGGGTGCCCACTTGTCGAGTTCATAAACCCAGTTGGACAGAGTTCTGCAAAAAGAAAACAAAGAAAAATAATTTAATAATTATTGCATTTGAAAATTATCTGACCAACTGGAGGTTGGCTTTATTGTTAAAAAAAACTAATTATTACTAATATGATCAAAAAACTAATTATTACCAATATGTACAGTACATTGGCAAAAGCATTAGTTCGCCTGCATTCACAAGCATATGAACTTTCTCTTTGGACTTTGATTTGTGCACTGGTGCGCAGTCATGTTGGAAGTGGTGTGAGGTTGTTTTTCAGGAGTTGACCCCTTACTTCTGGTGAAAGGAACTCTTAATGCTTCAGCACACCAAGACATTTTGGACAGTTTCATGCTCCCAACTTTGTGGGAACAGTTTGAAGATGGCCCCCTTCCTGTTCCAACATGACTGCGCACCAGTGAACAAAGCAAGGTTTATAAAGACATGAATGAGCAAGTTGAGTGTGGGACAACTTGATCAACACGATAGAACACCATAGGGATGAATTAAAGCGGAGACTTTGAGCCAGACCGTTCAGTCTAACATCAGTGTCTGACCTGACAAATGTGCTTTTGGAAGAATGGTCAAAAAGCCCCATAAACACACTCCCAAACCTTGTGGAAAGCCTTCCCAGAAGAGTTGAAGCTGTTATAGTTGCAAAGGGGGCGGGGCCAACATCATATTAAACCCTACTGTATGTATTAAGAACTGGAAGTTCAAATGCATGTGAAGGCAGACGAGCATGTATGTGTATTTTTGTGTATATAGTGTGTGTGTGTGTGTGCGTATATTACATTAAATACGTAGCTAACAAGTGAGGGATGTCATTGCTAACAAATCATGTTTGTTAATGCTTAACAGACAGTAACTGGTCCATTGCTATGTATAAAAATTACCATTTGTACAAAAGCACTAGTTAACTACTCGTTTTTTAAGACTTCTTTTAGACTTGTTCTGCACCGTAATAAATTGCTCAGAAATGATAACACCAGTCTGTGATTACGAAGAGGTGGATATTTCTGCATATAGATTTAGTCATGCAGAAAATCTCATGCTGGGAACATCTGTTTTGCTGACTTTAAAAAGCTGAATATAACAGCTCTGCTTGAATCTCTATCTTTTGTCATCCATTATGCAGAGTTTATTTTTGAGTTTCTGCCCACAGCTTGGCTTTTATATCCTTGTAAACTAGCAAATGAGAATATGCGAAATAATCATTGAATAGATAGTTGTGCCTAATAAACTCATAGTTTTTACTCTGAAACAATAAGGCTTTATCCAACAGGGCTTTAAGTGGTAAATATACAGTAAAGTTATATTCCAGCATAAAAATCACATTAAGAACATTGTTCTGATGCAAGGGCACTGGGGTTGCAACGTAACAGCATCATGACCGTAGGACACTTAATTAACCAAAGGCATACCAATTACAGTCCAGTATATTGCAGTCCAGCCACTGACTTCTGTCATTTTAAACGATTTCCTGGCTTTCACTGTGTGACATCCTCACTGTGTGGGAGGACATTGTATTCTCATGTATTCAATTGCAAACTTTTAACTATGGCAAAACTTTTTAGTATGGCCCAAAATGTACTACACTGTATTTTGTAAAATGTTTGTGAAATGAAACAGGAAACCAAATTTGTTATTACCATGTTAACTCATTTGTCAAAACATCAAGAGCCTCATCTCCTCCAGTGATGCATGCATTCAAAAGACATGCAAATAAGTTTGATCTAGCATTAATCATTAAATTTAACAGAAACTTAAACAGGAGTCTGCGTCAGGACAAAGTCATTAATCAGAAGAAAAGGAAAATGCAAAATACCAACAAGTTCTGAGATTTATGTAAATATGTAAGAGATTTCCTACTTTTCACAAGCTGATAAAATCATTGTAATTGAACACCTCTGTGTTAAATTGTTAAAGAATGACAAAGAGTATACAGTATGTGTGTGTGTGAGTCTATAAGAGAGTCTACGTGTGTGGTCTACACCACAATGCACTTTTTGAATATCCAGTGCCAAACCACAAGCATTAATAAGGAATTGTTCCCCTCTTTGTGGCTACAATAACCCTCACTCTTCAGGAAAGGTGTTCCATTAAATTTTGTGATTAGTGAGGTCTGGGAAATAACCATACATGTGTGTCAAAAGTGAAGCCAAAATGTCTGAGGCCCTCTAGACCCTGATATCTCCTGCTGTATCCATCAATATACCAAACATTTGAACAAACAAGAGTTGTTGGTGATAAACTCAATACTGTTCTAGTCAGTCATACATAAGGATGCTAAAATAGTTTCCTAGCAACGGAAAAGCAATATAGCTGGACAACTAGAATATAGTATTTTGTATCGCTGACCAGGTCACTTGCACATTGTTATCTGATGTGCCAACTTCAGTCGCACATCAGTCTGTATATTATACAGTATATATTGTACATATCTGTAATATTCTGTATGCATCCATCACTGAAATGTGTAGGTGAGAGGCGGACACGCTGCATGTCACATGGTATCTACTGTGAATGCTTGGCTTCAATTTTCACACGATGGAACCTCGGTTTTCAAGCTAAAAAAAGTCCAGAAATGCCAAGTAATCATGCCATGGTGGTGTGCAGGGGTTGAGTTCAGAGCTCGGGCAACTTAAATTCTTCACGATGTCTTTACAGACCTCGCTCTACATAATACAGGGGTACTGTTACAATGAAACAGGCTGCTACCATAAATTCCAGTGAATGAATATGTTAATGAAAAAGCATATAAACCAATCTAGACACACTCCTCATACGTTCTCAGTTTTTCTCAGGTTTCTCAGTTTCTTACCAGTGTGAGACACAACTTCACTTACTCTCTTGTGGCTGAATGAGCACAGACTCCAAAGCCACATTCCTGGGTTTAGTAAAAAAGTCTTTACGGTGGAGGTTATTATAATAACAAAAGAGTGACTGACTCGGTCACTATCGCAAATTTGACATTTGGACGTCCACATACTTTTGGCCGTGGTTATTATATAAACTCATTATGAGTAATGATACAGCATTTCTGAAAACATGCTAATACAAAATGCTAGTAATTCTAGTTAGACACTGTTTTGATGAAGAAGCTACTGTACACAAGCCAAAAGAAATGCAGTTTAATGTCTCTATAGTATGTCAGTGTTTTCTAGTCTGTTCATTATTTGTTTTGCCCTTTAACATTGTTAGTATTTAATAAGTCAGTAAAATCCTCTGGCCATCATATATCAATTAACATCTCATCTTGTAATGCACATATAATCTGTCTGTTATGGTGTAACTTACGACAAAGGCACAATGATCAGATAGGGACCATTAAGTCTCTTGAGCTCCATTAGGTATGTGATGAGGGCAATGGTTTGGATGGTCTTCCCCAGACCCATCTCGTCTGCCAGAATGCCATTTAGGTTATTGTTGTACAGGGACACCATCCACTCCAGCCCCTGAATCTAAACAGGGAAAACAAACAAGCATTTTGACAAACTGTTAGCTCATATAATTTAACTATTTAGTTGGTTTACTGCAGTTTGACCATTCCGTAAAAAACAAAAAACAAAACAAAAAAACATACTTTTAACCTTTGTATTAGAATGCAATATACAGCGAGATAACAGATACTTTGTATATCCAAAACAATCTACTGTACAGTGGAGATCGAAAGTTTGGGCACCCCAAGTAAATACTGTATGTGTATTAATGTGCATAAAGAAGCCAAGGAAAGATGGAAACATCCCCAAAAGCCATCAAAATGCATGATATGCATAATATGTCAAAAAAAAGTTGGATTTTATTTCCACCATTTACACTTTCAAAATAACAGGGGTTATATTGCAGCCAGTGGCACAGGGAACACTTCACGAGTAGAAGGAAAAATGGATTCAATAATATTTCAGCCAATTTTGGACGCCAACTTGATGCCATCTGTGAAAAAGTTGAAGTTAAAGAGAGGATGGCTTCTACAAATGGATAATGATCCGAAACATACCTCAAAATCAACGGTGGATTACATGAAGAGGCGTAAACTGAAAGTTTTGCCATGGCCTTCACAATCTCCTGACCTTAACATAATTGAAAATCTATGGATAGACCTTATAAGAGCAGTGTGTAACAGGCAGCCCAGAAATCTCAAACAACTGGAAGACTTTTGTAAGGAAGAGTGGGCGAAGATACTTCAAGCAAGAATTGAAAGACTCTTGGCTGGCTACAAAAAGCGTTTACAAGCTGTAATTCTTTCCAAAGGGGGCAACAAGGTATTAACTCTGCAGGGTGCCCAAACTTTTGCAGACACCATTATTTGGTTTTCTGTTTTTTTGAAAGTGTAAATGAGGAAAATAAAATCCAACTTTTTTTGACATATTATAAGAATGTCTTATCTGCATTTTGATGGCTTTTGGGGATGTTTCCATCTTTCCTTGGCTTCTTTATGCACATTAATACACATTTTTACTTGGGGTGCCCAAACTTTCGATCTCCACTGTAAAGTGTACAGTACTGCCATCATGCCTGTTTCCTGTTGTTCGTTTGTTCCTTTTGATAATTCTAATATTTTTTATTAATAATAAAAAGCTAATATTACATCTGTCTCCTGAGTCCTTAGAGATTTTTACTTCATACAACCATTCTGTTTTTATTTTCAGCACAGTATTCAATAGATTACATCAGATATTTATCAATTTCTTATAATAAGAGCCTTTATATCAGATTAAGCCTAGGCTAATGTAGAAGCTCTGAGCATGTTTATGTGAGGCAATTCAAAGCTATGATGTTCTGTAGGAACAGTTCAGTAACCCCAAAGTCGATGACCACCTGTAACTCAAAGAGTTAATTTCTTTAAATTGTCCATGTGTATTTTACTAATATACCTTGAATCTGAATAATTATTTTCTTTTGAACAATTATTTTGTTCGAGCCATGTAAAGGAAAAAAAATCATCTAAATAGAGCTCAATTGAAAAATGTGCCAAAATCACTTTTGCTAAATGATTCCTACTTTTTCTGCCTGGTCTTCATAAAAACTGATAAGACCAATCTTTGTGTTTTTGGCAGATCATCAAAAGATTTCAAGCTTAAATCTAAAACTAAACTGGACTCCTTATGCATTTGGTAACTTAAAACTAGTGAATTTAATCCTACAATGTCTTTCTAAGCCTTCTTTAAATTTGTAGACATCCTGAGCAACTGGAAAGGTACTTAAAGAATCAGGAAAAACAATATTAAAAGAAAATAACTGTCTCTAAATCATTACAGGTCAATTCCAGTCTTTGGTGGAGCTATCAGGAGAGTGATCAAGGATAGGACAGAACCAGGAAATGGCGTTCAGGGGTAGATTAATGATTTTGTAATTCTGCTCCTGGTTCCTGTGTTGTTGTCCATTTAGTCAGCTTAGGTAGATTTAGTTTAGTTTTGTTCAACCACAAAAGAAGATTGCATTACCCAACAGACACGGCTCCCAGAGCAGAGTATATAACTGCTGAATAGAAGATATGGAAAAAATCTATACATGTATCCACACTGACAGAATTTTGATTATCTAATACCAAATCGGAGTAGTTATAAAATCGTGATACTTACAGAAATGCATTACAGATTGCATCGGCACCTAAGTATAGTGATGGTATTGTATTGTGCAGTCCCTACTGAATAGCTTTGGGTTATAAGATGTTTCCTTTCCTTTTTTATTTACTTACTGTGTCTCAATTAAGGAAAATAAACCCAGGGAAGATATTCCCTGCACAGCCTACATTGTGTTAGCACCTGAGTTTATCCTGTGACACAGATGATTAAAGGATTAGATGCAAGCTGTCTACGGGATGCCATTCCAAATGTAAATTAAGATGATATATAAATATGTATGCAAAACATAATGACTCACATTGCCAGGTGTTTAAAAATGAGTGTGGTGGGAAAATGTCCTAAATACACTATACAGCTGTACCTCCAAAATGACATGTTTATGTGGCGACTAAAAAGGGAGCTATACGATCTTTTCCATAAATATCAGAAAGGCATTTTCAAAAAATCATATAAGAATAATTTAGCCTGTTACTTGCTATGTGAAAAAGTGAAATTATGGACCATTATACACCTATACCCGAAATCTAATGAATACCTTTCATCCTGTCGATCTAGAGCAGAAGCCCTCATGATGGTTAAAATTCTTTGCTCTAACTGCCGCTACTTAACAAACTTTAATAGTACACAGTGGCAACATGGTACGTTCATAATAACGTTTCACAGGAAATAATTACAGTGTGCACCTTCTGCCTACACCGATGCATATGTGATTGCTCCCGGTGTAAAATGAAAAGTGTTGCAAGCGTGATCACAGCGTGGGCCGCCTAGCTTGTCTAAGTGAATTTAAAAACCCCGCATTCGGAAGGACAGCATATGCGACACCGCTGTGGTGTTTACGCAGTGCTGCATATGGTGTAAAATGTCATTTGTCTTCTAAATACGAACGCTGTCCAGGGTAACCACCCACATGTTACAAATGTGGCAAAGAGAGGCTGAGCGTTAAATCCACTGAAGCATTCATTTGGAACGTTCACATGATAGAACTGAAGGCCAGGTATATTTACATTTAAGACAATTTAAAACTATTTAAAGCCTTTGAATTTTGTTAAATGTAACTAAACAATTTAAAGGTTCTATCGACGTCATGGACATACAGTACTGTATCAGAGACTCAGTTTTCTGTGTAAAGTTTTGAGTATATTCTACATTGCATCAAGCAAAGAAAACAACTAATAACAATACTATCTCAAATTATAGTAACTGTGTTAAAAGTTCAGCACATTATCAAAATCTGGAAGGATAAAATGTGGAAAAGTGAAAACTACAGTATAGCTATGTTTAATATTGAAAGTAAGAAGATTTTCACAAAGGATTCACACAATGTGATGAGAACTCACAGGATTGGAACTAAATATTTAGGCATTTGCCAGATACCCTTACATTTTTTATCTCATTTTCTATCTGAGCAGTTAAGGGGCTCGTTCAAGGGCCCAACTTGGTTGCCTTGGGATTTGAACCTGGGACCTTTCTGAGCTGTAGTCCAATGCCTTAACCACTGAGCTAGTGTGTCCATAAGGAAACCACTTGTTAGTGAGACTAATCTGAATAAAAGGCTTCAATTTGTTAGAGAAATAAAAAATGGACTTTGGAGTAATGTTAAAAGGGTCATGTGGTCTTATGAGTTCAGACTGACCCTGTTTCTGATGTACCGATCGCTCTGGAATAGGGAGGCAGTGTTATGATCTGGGGTTGCTCAAGTTGATCAGGTATAGACTCAGTAACGTTATGTGGTCAATAAAATAAAGTCAGGTGACGACATGAATGTACTGAACGACCAGGTTATCACATCAATGGAGTTTATCCCTTATGGCACAAGAATATATTTCAGGACTCAAATTGCAAAAGAGTGGTTGTGGGAGCATGAGGAATCATTTTCACACAAGAACTGGCCACCAGATTTGTATGCAGTAATCAAAGCTGAAGGTGACTGAATGAAATCTTTGTATGCAACTTTTTTTTTGGCCATGCAGTGTATTATTGAATCACAAACTTTTTTTTTTTTTTTTTTTTTACAAGTTTTGAGTGAAATAGCACAGGCCAGTTATTGGCAGCTAACATGCTTTGTAGGCTTTTTCACCTGGTATTGCTTGAGTGTGCCATTAATCAGTAAGGACGATTGCTTTTCCACCCTCTCAATGACGGCATGAGCTACTCCATAGTAAGACTGTGAACTGGTCTCACCCGCCTGGACACTGTATTCGTCATCCACATCTTGCTTAGCAGACCTATAAGAATAGGAATTGATGAAAATTATGGCTTACAGCGTATAGCTCTGAATATGCAGTACTTATCTCAACATACAAGGAACAAACAAATAGCCAAAATATTTTTGTGAGATTTTTTTTTTCTAAATAGACCATGCAAGGCTGAGCTCAATTGCAAAAACATGCCAAACAAAACATTTGCAAATTTTGCCGACATTTTATTTCAATAAATTTAAAAGAGTTAAAAGATGCAGCAAAACAAGGAAGAGTATAAAAGCAAACTTTCATTCTTTTTCGCAGCTTTGATATAAAAAATAATATGTTGCATACTCAATAATGTGCTTTGCTGCTCTCTCAGACACTTCGTCACTATTGGGATCAATAATCTTCTTTTCTTCTGACTCTGCTCGGGAGACTGCTTCCTCTTCATCCTAATGAGTCAAGAAAATGAAATCTCAGTGTATCCGACTGGCTCAATGAATATCATGAAGGGAGAAAAAGAGCAAAACAGATTTAGAAGACTGAAAAGTAGGATAATGGGTAATTTTGCTGAGAAATAGGCATGAAGGCGTGTGTGTGAGTGAGAGCGTGCTTGAGCCATCTGTCTGGATGACTCATTTGCATGTTTGAACTTAATGAGAGGAAGAAAAAGGAGAATGCTGACCTCCTCTTCAAACTCCGAACCGCTCTCTTCACTGTCTGACCTCGGGGCCACTTCATAGCTATGTTGAGAAGGGTATACATAACAGATAAGTGCCTGGGCCTGTGTACACAGAACCTTCTTTGTTCATATCCACACACACGAAAATCTGTCTCTGTTTACAAATTAACCATTGTCTTTACTTTCTGCAGTTCAAATGTCAAAGATCTGCTCAATGGTTGAGGAGATAAAAGTCAAATGCATACAAAATATTATAAACAATGCATAAAAAACAACATATATTAACATATCCAAAAGGAAAAAGGAAAGGGGAATCTTACCCAGGATTCATTTCCAGCCACGCCTCCAGTTGGCTAGACTTAGGCGCATCTGTGCCCTGTAGCACCTTCCCGGTCTCCGTCTGAATGACCTTGACTGGGAGTTCACTCATCTGACTGCTCTCATCAATGGGCTACGGGAGTCAATAAAACGACAACACTGGTATATCTGACTTCTGAATACTGCCAACTGCTGCTGTACAATAGTAATTGATTAGCAGCCTGTCTCTGCGTCGATTTCACTCACCTCCCCATCAGGTCCGATTGTTCCAAGTCCCTCTGCATCTCCATCTTCCTTCTAAAGAGTTTCAGTGACAGAAGAGAAATAAATTTAATAGAGAAATAATAAATAAAAAAAAACACCCATCATCTTCCTTCTGACAACTTTGACAACTTGGTGTCATTGGTTAAATTTGTATTTTCAAATGCACGGTGATGACTTAAAACCCTGCAGCAGCTATTTTTTTGTCAATAATGCCATCATCTATATTACAGAGGTGGGACAAATCACAATCACAGACAAGCAGATTTTGGGATTGGGCTGTCAGTTGTTTTATTCATAGTTGCCCTGGAGGCATGTACGCACTGCAAAAAAAAAAAAAAAAAAAAATACATCAAAAAAATTCAAATATTCAAACTACTGTAGAATTGAGAGTGAAAAATGTCTTGTTATTTGGCAGATAATTTTGCTAGTTTTTTTTAGGAATTTATTTATTTATTTTAGTACCGTTTGACCAGAAATAAGCTCAACAATTTTACAACTGGTTAGTTGTAAACTTATATTAAGAAATTATATATTTAAGTTTGGTGAGATTGAAAAATGTAAGATGTCATTTTTTGTAGTAAAAAAAAAATGCTGTAACTATATTATATACACATCAGAATCTTGCCATCTGCTTCATTAAAAAGATATCAGCAGAGACGTGATTTGGCAGTAGAACAATGTATATTAGGCAGATTTAATTGGAAAATATATATGCAGAATCAGAAAAGTGTAGGTATGTGGAAACTGGGCAAATCATGTAAAGAGAGTGCAGAGCGAAACTAGACTATAACTTGGTAACTAACCAAACTTAAATTAAATTATTTTCCTTTTGATATAAAAAAAACACAAACATGACTTAAAACACAAATCTTTTTTTTTATTTTATTCTCACCTTCTTCTTCTTCTTCCTCTTCTTCTTTTCCTTAGCAGCCTGTGCAGCCTTGTGTTCATAGACCAGGGTTGTGAGGTTGGCTACATACTCATCAGTCTGCTGGAGCAGGTAGGCTAGACGCTTGTCCTTCTTTTGGTCAATCAGCTTCCTGTAGCCCTCTTCATCCTCTGCCTACATAAAACAGACATTTAAAGACAAATGTGTATGATGTTTTTTTTTATTTTTTTTTTATATTGTTTTGAATAGATGTTCCAAACAAACCATAAGCCTTCTCATCCTCTCTTTCTCAATTCTCTCTGTTTCTTTCTTCTGCTCCCTCTCGGTGTTGGTATGCCATGTGGCCACGGCCTTAGACAACTTCTGGATCTTTCCAGAGATCGAGCGGTGATACTCCTTGAAGTCTTTCGCATGTTGGAGGATGCTGTTAAGGTATTCCTGAACAAAAACATGACAAACATGACCATGTACCATTATGAGTATTTACTGAATACAAGAATATCCACATGTTTTTGTTTATGTAGTATTTTTGTTCATTTAAAACATTCTATATGAAGCCTTTTGAACACATGTACAGTACCAGTCAAAAGTTTGAACACACCTTCGAATACAATGTTTTATTTTTTTGTAGAACAATAATGGAGACTTCAAAACTATGAAATAGCACATATGTAATTGAGTAACAACAACAACAGCAACAGTTAGTTGTTATTTTAAGACATGAAAGTCGGCTGTTCTGGAATAGTTCTCACAATACCAGCATTGTCAAGTGCGTTTGCAAATCACATCAAGCACCATAAAGACCATCTCTGGAAAGCCAGGCCAAAACTTTTAACCTCTGCTGCAGAGGAGTTCATTTAGAGTTACCAGCCTCAAAAATCGACAATTAACAAACAGCACCTCAGATTAGAGCTGTTATAAAGGCTTTACAGAAAATAGGTAGCAGACACATCTCAATATCAACTGTTTAAAGGAGATTATTGAATATTTTGGACGGCTTCAGTATAGTTTTACAACGTACAAAGAAAGAAAAAAAAGATCAGGAAATACCACTGAATTATGTCCAAACTTTTGACTGGTAGTGTATGTTTTTTAAACAACATAAAAAGTCATCAAGCCACTAGACATTTTTTTTTGTCTTATGTACACTTCCACGAACATGTATTACATGATTACTGTAATTAATATACTGGTCTTTGTGATACAACTGTCATAATCACATCACAATAAATGTATGGGTGATAGAGTATCAATGGGGGGGGGGGGGGGATAGTAGGGCAGTGGATCAATTGTGGCTCAGCATCACACTCAACTGTGTGTTGCTTAAATGAAAGTGTCTGCCAGAGGTTTCTATACCGTGAGACTATTTACTAAAATACCTGATGTTTCTGACGCCGCTTTCTCTCCTGTTCAATTTTCTGCTGCTTTTCCAGCTTCTCAGTCATGCGTGCCTCTCTCAGGGTCTGCCTCTTACTGCGCTTGTAGGCCTTAGAATTCAGAGCTGTCTCCAAAGTGGTATCTCTGCGCATACAAGCTACGACGTCCTGCCGCAGCTGAGGGAATACATGAAGGTAGTGTTGAGAGTCAAGGTTCATATTATGCTTTGCACCTGTCTAAATTTCAATCTGATTCAAAACCTAAGGTTAAAAAAGTCCTAAGAATTTTGGGATAATTTTTTGCTCTTGAAACCTGGTAGAGAGGAAAGTTTACAACTGGCAGGGTCTAAACGCAGTAAGAGCTCCCCCTAATGGACATCTGGGAACAGATCATAAGCTTGAGTGGGGCGTTATTTCAGCCGGAGTCGATGGAGTCTGACACACAGCGATTAGAGAGACGGAAAGGTGGGTACATTTTGTACGAGCAAATGAACAATGAGGCCAGCCAACTGATACGTACAAAGCACACTGGCTCATAGGTACATGTACACTAAATACTACATTTTACAACTTCTATCTAAAATCAAATTTATTGACTATAATTCTGTTAAATAACTTATACCCTATTTCTTTCCCGTGTTTTTTGACTTCAAACATGAAAATACCACCCAGCTCCAAATTATCCTCTTCACAATCTACAAAACTCATTAGCTAACCATGTGCAATACAGGGAATTCAGCGGCTGCTGATTTACTCAACTACTAAATAAAGACTTGGTTTATTTTTTTCATTTCTGCATTTGTGTGTTTATACGTGGGAGAAAGAAAAGAATATTCGCAGCAAAAAACACTTTCATGAATACAAAGTTGTGCTGGTCATGTGACCATGCTAAGCAGCATGTCTAAGATTACAAGAGTCATTCTACGAGGTGTGTTCAAGTCAAACCGGGAATTTTGATTGGTTAGAATAATAGAACAGAAGTCTGAGGATAAAAAACTTCTTTTATTTATCTATATAATCCCCTGCTGCACTAATGCACTTATCCCATTTTACTAGAGTTTGTATAGTTAGAAACTTTCTAAGATAATGAGAAGGTTTCCTCAGCACTCTGAAGCCATAATTGGACTGTCTGCTTCACGTCTGAAAAAGCTGGCCTCTCAGGAAATTGGCTTGGGGCGAGGTCAAGGCTGTACAGGGGGATGTGGAAATCACTCCTAGCTGAGTTCCTGTAATGTGCAAGTGGTGTTTGCGAATGATTGTGTGTGCAGTTCCCACAGACTATCCATCGATTTTCAAGGATCAGGTGTTCCACTGGCTGAATGTTCACGGGAACGACTGCAGTGGTATCTAAGCGGCCTCATTCATAGATGTACAGCCATATGTAAAACTTTTGCACCATTCAAATGTTTTATTGCGGCTAAGAGTCTCATCGCCGTACTGTACTTGAAGTCTTCTATAAATGTCGATCATTTTTTCTGCCTTCGTTCATAAGAGGTTTCATCACAAGTCCCAGTTTGACTTGAACGCCCCTCGTAGTAGTTTCTTTCTACTAGGCAGCTGTCTGGGCAAGGCTCCAGGGCAATTACTGTCAATCAACCAAAAACAATCTCCTTTCAAATAGGGAGTCAATTTTGATTTAAGTAGATGACAGATATCTAATAGGAGAAATAAAATGTTTAACTTTTTTTTATGTGTGGCTTTTGGCTGCAATTTATATTGCTCCAGCTACTGTACATTTCTTTATAGGTAAGCAAGTAAAGCATGCAATGGCTGTTTATTTCCATTTTATCGAAGAAGTGAGGGGCCCTAAAATATTAAAAACATACAGCACACCAGAACACTAAGCTTACTGATATATATCAAGAAATTTACACATGTATCATTCTACAAACATATTGAAATGATTTATTTATTTTTTAATTATATTGTCGCAAATGTGTGTTTCAGTCCCTTCATCTCTCCATCCGCCGTTTTTATGCATGGCCCATATGAACAATTATCACTATTTAATTTGCCGAAACATTCATAATGACATCGAAGAGGTTCACTTTTTCAAAGAAAGTTTTTACCTGCCGTTGGAAATTGAGAAGTCTTAAGGCCTTCAGCTCAACTGTTGCTTTAGTTCTCAGGTCAGGAGGCAAAGCACCAGGCAAATTCTCCAGCTCTTGGATTCTATGAGCAATCCTGGCCTGCAATCTTTTTTTCACAAAGAAATAGAACATTTTAGGATCTTGATCAAACAGTACTTCACACTACACTCCTAACCTCACCTCTCAACCTGTGTGATGTGGATCAGTTCAATCAGTTAAAACGTTCCAGAATTAGCTCGCTGACGCTTGGACAATCAAAACCCAGATCACGTTTAGAGTTTGATTCCCCTAGTATTTCTCCTTCCTGAGACGGCACAAAGAAGAAACCTTTAGAGGAAACAGACTCAAAAAGTAACCTATCCTCATGTAAATGAGACCAGATCTGAATATGAATATAAATAATTCCCTTTCTATGGAATCTATTTTTATTCCCTTGCTATTGAGTCGAAAAATGTGTAACTGTGTGAACCAGAAAAATCATAATACACTGCCTGTAAAAAAATCCCACAAACACTTCACAAGTACTTCATTTAACTGATTACAGAGTGCAATGTGGTGTCACATTCATGTGTGAAAATGATTCCTCATGCTCCCACAACCACTCTTTCACAATGCTAGAATATGCTCGTGCCATCAGGGAAAGAAAAAAAAATAACTCCATAGATGTGATAACCTGGTCATTCGGTACATTCAGGATTTCTTACGACCACACAGTGAGTTTCCACTGCACAGTGCATGTGGAAATGCTCTTAATTTCACTAATAAATAAAAGCTGTGATTTCTACAGACATTTGCTTTATGCTACGCCTGCAGCGATTAATAATCTCAAATAATGATCTTTCATATATTTTTTTTTCTGCAAAATGTATGATTTGGCAATACCCTTATAGGTTTTAATAATGAGCTGGAAAATTAACACAATTCCAGGAATTTCGGAAATCTTCTTAGTGTTTTTTCACGTCTGAAACAGCAACTTTTTTTTTTTTCCAGCCAGTGTGATGATCTATAGACTTTTCCCAGAATGCTGGGAAAATCTAATTCATTACCTTTAAATTTAAGCATTTGGCAGACACTCTTATCCAGAGCGACTTACAAAAGTGCTTTGAAGCTTCCACCATTGGATAGATCTTTACACTGGATTACTAACTTCCTAACTAAGTCAAACGCTGCTGGAAAAGGGTTTGTTTTTCTTTTTTGTTTTTTTCTTTAATCAAAATATTAAAGAAACATAAACATCAGCAATTCTTCTAGTGGAAATAAGAGGAGAAAAGCCAGACTGATTCAAGCTGACAGGAAGGCTTATGTTAACTCTAACACAACCATGATGAGAAGGTTTTATAAATATACAGATTCAGTATTGTATAATGTTTTTTAGATTTTGTTACGATTCTAAACAACCTTAGCAAATAATTTGCTCGTACCATACATGATGCTGTTCTACCTGCCAACGTGTGAATAGTTTAGAGCGTTCCATCTGTAGGATTACCCTCCGATCCTCCAGCACTGCTCACCTCGTCCCACCATCTCTCAGGGATCAAGAAAGACATTCATCCAGACTCTTGTGCGTCCTGGCACCTACAGTAGGTGGGGCAATGAACCTTCTCTACTGTAGATGTCTGTACAGCTGAGTCTTTGAAAACATTTAAACGACGACTCAAGACGTATTTGTTTCTTCAGTACTTGGAATAATCTCCCCCCATTAAAATAAAAAAAAATATATTTTTAAATCCCCTTCCAATTGTGTTTGACTGATAGCGCCTAGTTAGTGACCTAGTAACCCAGTGTAAGTATCTATCCAATGACGAAAACTTCAAAGCACTTTTTGTAAGCGTCTCCCAAATGCCTTAATGTAAATTTAAAACATATTACCACCTCAAATGCAACCATACTGTATGTATACGCTTCAGTATACAACGATCAGTAAATCTGTGCCTTAAACCAGTGAGCTCCCACTGCCTCAATAAAGATAAGCATGCAATAAAAGTCTGATGTATAGAAAAACATAAGCTGACATCCGGTTTGACAAGTTTATTTGATCGTGAGCAGGTTGCTTTATACAACTAATAGAGTCTCTTAGTATTCAGGTAAAGAAGAAAATTGCAGGTTTTAAACAGAATAAACAGAATATTGCAGAGCTGCTACTGTATGTCTATCTTTTTTTTTTTTTTTTTTTTTTTTTTTTTACAACTGGTAGGCAATTTAAGGTATAAACAAGCTCAAGTGGCCTCTTTTCCTGTTGTTATACCCCCCTGTGATCATACACCTTAGGCCTTACCGGTTTACGTGCAATCGCTGTGTCAAGAACAGAAGCACACACACACTCCTTGTTATTTATTTTCCCATAAAAGACAGACATATATTTTGGTATTTTACACAGAGGTGTACTGTATGTCAGTCAGTGCCATACCTGAAATACTTAAAGACTAAATAAGTCTTTGCATGCCTGAACTTAACAAGCCTTTAATTTCTTTACTTTGCTCTACATTTTGGTTTGAAGCAGAGATGACAGCCTGATGTACTAGTGAAATTGAAAGCTCACTGAGGCGTTATAATTGACGGCACTTTAATAAATGCTCTTTTTTCAACCTGACGTGCATAAAGTCGTCTTGCACTTAAGTTAATTGTTGGTCTGTCCTCAGACACACAATGGCAACATGTTTATAATAATCTAACAGTCCATAACCAATTTATACAGTGTAGTTATTCATGGTGGAGACATCATCCACACTCCAATAGACCCACAGGCAGTGTCGTTTAATAAGCACAGCAGGCATTCAGAACGTAAAATTAATAGTTTTTAAATATTGGTTGAAGTAATAAGTGAAGGAAAGACTGTTTTGAACTGTTTTGACATTCAGTCATGGCACTATGGAGTCTGTATTTTGTACCTGTACTCCCGCTCCTGCAGAAGCTCCACTGGGTCCAGGCCCTGAGGTTTCTGGATGGGTGTGATGCGGTTCTGCTTCTGCTGGAGCTGGATAATGAGTGAGGTCTGCCCAGGGCCCTGTTGCTGCTGGGGCTGTTGGGCTTGGGGTTGTGACTGGGACTGAGGTGTGAGAGATGTACTGGGCATGGCCTGGGCAGGTGTGGGAGCCTGAGGAGGAGCAGGAGAGGGCCTGCCACTAGGGGCTTGCACAGGGAGCTTCTGGGAGCTGCTACAGACCTCGGCACCTTGACCTAAAATCAGCGATGATGAAGCTGTTAAAAATAACAGCAAAATACACCGCAAAAAGTGGTGTCTTTTCAAGGGAAAATATATTGAATCTAATTAAATGAATCTACAATTACAAAAAAAAAGAGAGAGAGAGAGAGAGAGAGAAAAGATCATTGAGCCTATTTTAAGACAAATTTGAGGGACTGCTACGGGATGCTTTATTGTTCTACTAAAACATAATTTTATTAGTTTTAAGCATTGATTTCTTGACAAATACTTAAAATTTAAACTTAGTTACTTAGTAAAAGGTGTTTAGTAATCTTATATTTGCTTTGTTTTATCTGTGGTTTTTTTCCATTTGGATATATTTGACTAGATTTAAAATATTTTCACTTAAGAAGATATCACTTTTTGCAGTGTAAACTATCTTGAAACCATGAACTATCAAGACAGGACCTCCAGGACAGAATTGTGTATAGGCACAGATGTGAGGATGTGTACAGCTTTGCTTTAAATTGCCCAAATGTGCAGAGAAATCTTCCTAGACAGACTCTGACAGACTTGTAAAGTCCTGTGCTCAGGTGCGTTTAACTGCTAAAAGGACAATCATTTCCACGCCACTTTTATAGTAGACTGACAAAACGAGAGTCACGCTCTGATGTTGGAAATAAGCACTTTAGAGAACCACTGCCACATGCTGAAATGTGACCCTTTTCCAAAAGTATAGGATATCTGTGTACCAGATTTGCATTAAAAAACATGGCTGTCTATTTTATTATTTAGAAATGCGGGTATAAACTTGTGAATTTGCAACGGGTGCCATTATATATGAATAGCTGGCTGGCACAAAAGATGACTTTCACTTTCTTTCTCTGCGTGCATGTATATGTTTCAAAATGCACTTTTTGCATTCTAGTCATAAGAGAGAGTGTCTCCTCAAAGCAGTTTGTGGGCACTGCGTACATTACAGTTGTGGAGTTTATAACGTCCTGCTCAGCTTGTATTTGTTCTGTACTTGTTTCTCCAAAATCTTCTGACATTTCTTATCTTGTAAAAAGCAATGAACACTAATGTTTTTATCTTTGTTTACTACTAGAATCAGCAAAAATGTGCCTGTTAGCCTTTTTTTCTGATTAAATTTTTTTTTTTTTCTCAAGCAGTGAAGCAAAACTACAAAGACATCTTCGGGCATCACCATTAAAATATATATATATTTTTTGGGCCTCCGAGTGGCGCAGTGGTAAAGTGTTCGCCCTATCATCCGGAGATCGCTGGTTCGGTTCCCGGGTGATGCTGTAACCTCTCACAGCCGGAGCTCTCTCAGAGGGGCGAGACGAGAGGTACTTAGTGCTCACACATTAATCACGGCTCTACAGCCAATCAGGGGCGTCTGTGAGCTCACGCAAGCGGAAGGAGCAGATACTGTCCTCCGAGTGTGTTACGCCGCCCCAACAGAGCGTGAGCGAGCAGTTCGAAAAGATGCGGTTGGCTGGCGTCACGTGGTTCGGAGGAAACACGTGATAGTCTTTGGCCCTCCCGAATGAGTGGTAGTAGTAGGCTTAATGTGGGAGCCCTCTAGTGACGGGGAGGAATTGGACACGACTAAATTAGGGAGAAAATTGGGAAAAAATCCCCCCCTCCCCCCAAAACAAATTATATAAAATATATATTTTTAAATGTTTAAATATAGCAATTACAAGATGAATCTCAAGAATTTTCTTTTAGCAAAACTTTCAAAACTGCCTTTACATTTGTTTTGTGGCAACTAGTAAATGATGTGGCAGTGGCACCATAAGGACCTCAGGTCAAATAAACAGTATAGTTGGCCTTGTTAAAAAAAAATTATTTTAAAAAATGACAAAACCATTGGGCCTAAAAAATACTTCTCCAGGAGTTTCATTATCTTTTTTTTTTCCAGATGATCGTAAAGAGAGACATTGTTGTTGCTGTTTTGTTGTCCTTAGTGTGAAAAAGGAGCTTCCCACTGTAGTCCAAACAATGCACGATTTTTCTTTCCTGCACTTAATGTCTTTCTTTTTTTTTGCAGCGTCTTTGTATAGTATTTTGTGTTTGCATACTCAGTTTTGATATTTTCATTATTAACAGTTACTAGATTGCTTTAGCACATTCACAAACCACCATTACACTCTACTCCAGAGGTATTAAATTAGCTTTTGCAAATTTGCAATGATATCTTTGTAATGTTCCTGTTACATAAAGTCTTTTTCCTACAAAGGATCACATAAGCAACTTATATCACTGAATGGCAACAACAGAAAAGACACCTGGTCTGAATTTGACATGGTAGAACAAATGACAACTTGTCTTTTTTATATTTTCATTGTCAACATTTTTTAGACACGCTTTAATAAGAAACAATATGGTCTGCTACAGACATTACACTGGTTCATATTCAAAAAACTAGACTTGCTGAACTGGAATCACATTTTTTTCCATTTCTTCATCAGTGCTGCTACATTGTTTTTCTTCAAGTTGATGACCCTTGCTCTAGGTGAGTTTTCTTACAGATTTCCTTGGTACTTTGCATTACTGGGCCTTGAGCTGTTTGCTCATTGTGTAAGTATCTCTGAATAAGAGTGTCAAATGACTAACTATACATGCAGACTCCAGCCCTTCACTGTTTCTAGAAGCAGGAATAATAATTAGTTTTGGGAACACTGGAGGTCTCAGGACCATGTATGTGTTGGTACTACATACTAACGTTGATACTAAGCTTGTCCATCTAGAATTTTGACTTGAAGCTACTTCTTCAAGTCAACTGATTTTCTGGCACTGAAATTTGAAACTACCTAAAGTATTTCAGGAGACCGGGTGAAGGTTTATCCAGACATTACAAGTTTCTCCAAACTATTGCGAAGGTATACATATGAAGCAAGATTATGGCACTTCATACATTTTGCAAAATGGTTCAAGGTTTGGCACTTTCAAAGGCAATATCAAGGAGCAATAATCAAACAGAATTCCATCGTGAAGAGAAAGCTTTAGTTCAAAGGCGAGTATGAGAGATCGAAGAGCATCTCAGATTTACCTTCTGCCCATGGCTTTGGCCCGGTGCTTGGAGGGTGTGTCTGCATGCCTACAGTGGGACATGGACCAGACACAGGGCTTCCATGGGGCACAGACATACCTATGAGCACAACATGATCAAAGACGGAAAAGCAAATGTGAAATGTAAATGAATATTTATTTGGGGGAAAAAATCCAAAATAGAACATGAATAAAAAAAAAAAATTACTTAGGCTTTCAAGAATGTACTCAACTACCATATTAAAATGCAAAGCAGAATTTCAAATATCTCTACCAAATGTGACATAGATTTAAAGTAGTGTTAGAACCTTACATATACGGTATACTGTATACATCACAATGAATCCCAAATAATATATTCTGACTGAAGAACATTGTCATTTTATATACATCTAACATTACAATTATTTGGATTGCATCATGCTTCCCGATGCAGGCACGTCCTTAGTATAAATGGTGTCAAAAAGTATTTATTTACAATTGCTTATCTAACCACAAGTTATACAGTACTGTGCAAAAGTCTTAGGCCACCCTAATTTCTTCATAGTTTGCTTTCAAAAAGTCAGACTTTATTGTATTTTTAATTTACTCCTGAGGAATAGTTGTCCAGGCTTACTGAAAGTCTTTTTGTCTCAAATGTTTGGCAAATATTAGAATCACATTTTCAGTCTAGTGTACCTGACCAGTTTCAGAGGAATGTTTTTCTTTTTGTTTGTTTGTTTATTTGTTTGTTTTAAACCACACCATGACCTATGAATCATTCAAGCATAAAAACCCATCTAACTTAAAGCCTGAAAAGAAAACACAAAAAAGGCATAGATGATGAGAGATTTGAAGCCTGTTGCAGTAAAAACGATTGCACATATTTCTTTGATTTAATCTACAAAATTAAGAAATAAGAGATGGCTCAAGACTTTTGAACAGTACTGCAAATTAAAGAAGCACATATTACACTTTTTTTCCCCAATTCCAATCTTCAAAAAAAAAAAATCTGACTAATCGATTCCAATTTTCTTACTTTCTAATAACTATAATTAACAGCATACACACTTTTCTTTAATGGAACTTTCAATTGTGTGTTCATAATAAAGGTACCATTAAATAGCTTTAATGGTTACAGGACTTTTCATTAAGCTCATGGCCAGTCAAGGTGGAAGCCGGCTAATTCTAGTCACTGGTCAGTTGGTGTATCAGTGACATAAATTTGATTTAGAAACCAGACAAGACCAAATAAATTGTTTAAAAGTGAGAGTATGTGTTCTAAAGCAAATCAATAAGAACGCCTCAGCTGTCAAGAACTCCTAATTAGATAATCCTTGATAATCCTTGTTAGATGCTTTAATTGTAAATTGTAAACTCTTAAAACATGTATTACTACTTAATTCGGCTTTCATAATATATTTATAAGTGAATAGATAAATGAATTACAGTGGAACCTTGGATTACGAGCATAATTTGTTCCGGAAGCGGGCTCGTATTCCAAAACACTCATAAACCAAATCGAATTTTCCCATAAGAAATAATGGGGAAAAAAAAAACATAAAAATCATTAACATAAAATATTAAGTAAAAATAAAACAAATTAACCTTTTTAAAAAAGTAAAAATAGATCCCGACAGAAGAGTTTCTGTTTGTGCGCACAGGCACTGTGTTTGTGTATGTGTGTGTGTGTGTGTGTGTGTGTGTGTGGGTGTGTGTGAATCTAAAGTAAGCTCCCCTCTCCCCCTTCTCGTCTTACAGTTACCCTTCCCCCCTTTTTTTCTAACACAACAGAAACACTGTTTTATCGGACAAATAAATAAGAAATCTCTCTAATGACACTCGATTGAGCGACACACTAACGGAATCACTGCTGTAAAGTAAAAATAAAACAAA
>JAQMYK010000014.1:14791865-14810086 GCA_030014345.1 Clarias buthupogon | reverse complement strand
TATTTCCCCCAAAAGGCTCAGCCTTTGCCAGGCCACAGTTGTAAATAAGAAACCTGTTCTTAATCTGTCTTGCCTGGGTAAATAAAGGAAAATAAAATAAATAAATCATACAACATGTCTAGGAATATTTATCCAAATAAAATATCCAAGAAATTAACTTTGCACTGCAACTGATCTGACAGGTGATGGATACAGTAATTTATCTGGACTGATAACACTGCTGATCAGACCAATACTGTTTAATAGTAGAGATACATAAAGTTACAGCATAATCTCTCAGTGCAAAAAACAATTAGTGGATTAATATGCGTTTGACAAATAAAAAAAAAATATCGCAATATCCTGTGCAGACATAAACTTCATGCATAAGTGCATAAGCTTGTTGTTTTTGCTTTAAGCAATATAAAACGTTAATGTTAACGGAAACTTTGCTTAAATTAGCCGTGTATATAACTTCTCCCAAAACACACAGCATTCATTATCTTATTAGGTGAAGCATAGAAACGGTTTTAGTAGCGGAAGGCTGGTTGATCTTTTCGGACAGAGTCGGACAGATCATGGCTTCCCTGCCCCAGTCTGTACTGCTTCTTTAACGCCATTGCAGTTTGCTTTTGGCAGGAAAAAAAAAAAAAAGTTTCGAAAGCTTTATGTGTACATATGTGTGTGTATGTACATACAAAGCGCTTGGGATGCAACGAAAAAACAGCCATGCGTATTACAATACAACAACAGCTTTCTTATTCCTACGTGGTTGTATAAAGAAAAGGCCAAATTCCTGCCAAAGTTCTGCAGCCTAGCTACACACAGAGCTCCGTCTGTTACTCAAACCTGCACCAGCATAGCAACAAGCTAACGCTAGCAGAGGAGCAGCTTAGCCGCGAACGTACAGTTATGACTAGCTTCCTAGTGCTGAAGAAAAACAGCATTTACCTTTCGAGAGTCAAAAGTCAAGAACTGAATGAGTCTAGTTCATTATTTCAGCTTCAAAAATATGACTCGTATTAGTTCATACCCTCCTTTCTGTTTTTGGGGGGCTTTTTTTCCACTGACATGTTGAAGTTTTATTTTTTTTAATAGGTTTCTATTTCTGATTTGGTATCAGAAACGGAAATACGGGCGGCGTGGCTTTGTGATTGGTCGAACAGCACGTCAATTTAGTAGTTTGTGTATTTTGGGGCGGGACTTTCTTCTTCTCGTGGTTACTGTCTTGAGGAAAGTGCTGGAATTTACTGACCAGACAGGAACAATATTGAGACCCAGTATTGAGAATTTCTTCAGTTTGTTAGACTGTTGTGTTTACAGTTATTTAATCCAAAGTGAAATATAAGCTAGACACAGAATGAGCATGAACACTACCTGACTGAAAAAGTATGTAAAACCAATAGTATGCAAGCTGATAGCTGTTTAACGTTTAACACAGACACACTTAAAGCTGTGGACAAAAGTTTTGAGAATGACACAAATATTAATTTTCACAAAGTCTGCTGCTTCAGTGGTTTTAGAGCTTTTGGTCAGATGTTACTACGGTATATTGTAGTATAATTACAAACATTTCAAAGGCTTTTATTGACAATTGCATTAAGTTTATGCAATTAATTAATATTGGCAGTGTTGCCCTTATTTTTTTTAGACTTCTGCAATTCACAGTGACAATCAACTACTGGGACACATCCTGTCTGATTCTTGCATAATCGATGCTTAGAGTTTGTCAGAATTTTTTTTGTTTTTTATTTGTCCATCTGCCTCTTGAGGATTGATCACAAGTTCTCAATAGGATTAAGGTCTGGGAATTTTGCAGGACTGGCCATGACACAGGCTGATGGTATTCCCTGGTGCCCTAAACAATCGGAAAGGGGATTCATCAGAGAAAATGGCTTAACCAAACTCTGCACCTTACGCGTAATATCTGTCTGAAAAGTTCTTCTTGTAAAACCATCAGACCTGTGTCATGCCGTTCATGTGTGTGGTTGATTCTCAGTCGACACAGTGCGCTCACTTACAATTTTGCCCAAGAACACAGCCATGAATAAAGAATGGTACAAAAACATCCTTTATTATTGCCATTATTATTATTGTTATTTTACATTTACTCTCCAACAAGTCAAATTTACCATAAATAAACCACAAATGAAGTAGTGATGTAGGACAACGGCCATTGCATTTGTAATATATTTTAACTCAATTAATCACTATAAATGTCTAATCATTTTAAGGGCTGGCTGAATAATTATTAAAATATGCGAGTTCAAACAATTCGCAAAAAAATTAAAAATCCTCCCAAAATACTTGCATTGCAATATAAAAAAAGTTTTTTTAAATGATTTTTATATGCAATGTTATGATATCTAATTATAATGAACGGTTAATAAAGACATGTGCTACACCAAAAACGAATCAAAGCACAATCTAATTCCATAAATTATAATGCAGTGCTTCCTGTTTGTTAATGCGTGTCGTAAGACAAAGATAAGCCAAATATCTTTAATACATTATCATATTCATTGATGATGATTCCAAGATTGTTTCCTTTTATTTATTCTTACAAATGAAACTAAAATAATATTCAAGTCTTGACTTGAACGGTCTTGAATTAGGGAATTTTATAGCTACAGTATTTGTTGTAAACATTTTTAATACATATTACATTACATTTTACATTTTGGCATTTGGCAGATGCTCTTATCCAAAGCAACTTACAAAAGTGCTTAGATCCTTACACTAAGTTACTAAGTTATCAGCTATGTACCATCAGTCAAACACTGTTGGGAAGTTTTTTTATTATTTTTTTTTTAATAAAGAGCAGAAATAAAGTGCAGTAAATTATTCTCACTTTTTTTTTGTTGTAAATACAGGTTCTTAAAAGTTCTAACGTTCAGCTTTGATTCTCATAACACAAACATGCACAGTTGCAACTGATATACAGTTTATGATAAGGTTATCACATTGCTATTACATTTTTCAGGTTAATTGATACAGATATTTGCAAATTTTAGGTTAGTTTTTTTTGTGCTATACCATATTTCTGCCGCACGGTGGCGACTCTGGCTAACACATGACAATAGCGACAGCTTCTGTAAGCTTGGTGTCGAGTTCTGTCTGTAAATACATCAATTTCTGTAGGGAATCTAAAATGAATGTGCTTTGAAAACGTCGGCTTAATGATTATAATAATTATAAAAAAATAGTTTAATATTTTTAATAATCATATTAAAATAAAATGACTTTACACAAGCTGTAATTGTTTAATTGATTTGGTAGTTTGAAATAAATGAATGAATGAATGAATGAATGAATAAATAAATAAATAAATAAGCCACAACACATCAGTTTGCTGACTCAGTGTTTTCCCCAGGAGTGTGTGTGTTTACTAACACACATTCACAAAACATAATTTGATTTGCAGATTTGCCTTGTGTGTGTGTGTGTGTGTGTGTGTGTGTGTGTGTGTGTGTGTGTGTGTGTGTGTGTGTGTAAAGGACACCTGGCTGATGCTATCAGGTGAGATAGGCATGTTGTTGATTGCAAGCCCAGTGTTGGAATGATAGATTGTGTTTTTGGTTGTTCCTCTTACAGATTGTCTCACTCAGGCCTCAGGTTTAAATAAATGGCTTAGATAAACAATCTTGTTGTGATAGCTTGTATGACACACACACACACCAAAAGATGTAAGACAGTGTGGGGTGGGGGACTTGACAGAATATACATCTTACATCAGTGGTTCTTGAAGTAGGGTTCAGGGTTCCATGGAAAGCATTACCAGGAGTCCATTATTATTATTATTATTATTATTATTATTATTATTATTATTATTATTATTATTATTATTATTATTATTATTATTATTAACAACAACAACAACAACAACAACAACAACAACAATAATCATCATCATCATCATCATCATCGTATTATTATTATTATTATTATTATTATTATTATTATTATTATTATTGTTATTATTATTATTATTTACATTGCTGGAAATCACAACCTGCTATTAAAGTAGGTATCAATTATGGAGGTTTTATTTATAATTATTATTTTGTTTGGCTCGTGACATGAACTGAATGCATTTAATTCAAACCTTAGTAGCTTAAAATAATTTGGTATATAAATAATGTCAGCTTAATGAGGGCTGCCAAGTTACATCATTATTTGTTATTAGAATCCTGAGAGCTGCATGGTGGCTTAGTGGTTAACACTGTTGCCTCAAATCTCACCTCCACTACACATAAAACATGCATGTATAGATTCTTGTCAAACATTTTATTGTTGTGCAAAAAAAAAAAAATGATGGTAGAATTTCTTACTTATACATCCTTTCTGAAAATGTGAATAAACGAGAGGATTGCTCAGGGGGGGGAAATCGGAAAGCACTGAAACCATGCACTTTGTATATCTACCTATGGGCTATTCAAATCCTAATGAGTCAAAAGTTTGGACACACCTTCTAATTCTTTGGTCTTTCCTAATTTTATTTCTTTCCACTTTGTAAAACAATGCTTCAACAATGCGATGCAATAATAATAATCTTCTTTGAACAGTTGATGCTGAGAGTGACTGCTGGGGAAACTTCTCCTCCTGGGAACGTCCCTTCTCTTTTCCTTTCTCCTTCATGAGAGCCAGTTTCATCATGGTGCTTGATGAGTTTTGCAAATGCACGATATTCTTCTTGCAAGAACCATTCCAGTATTTTTTCTAATTATATATGTCTGTTTCTGTGTGTGTGTGTGTGTGTGTGTGTGTGTGTGTGTGTGTGTGTGTGTGTGTGTGTGTGTGTGTGTGTGTGTGTGCGTTCATATACTGTATACATGTATGTATGTACTGTATTTGTATACACACACATACATGGCACAGTATATGACACACGGCAGTGGAAGCTACAATGTCATAAGTTGAACATCAAAAAAGTATATCGTTAGTCTACACAATGTGAGCTCAATGCACTGATTCGGATTTGAATAGCCCATAGGCAGATATACAAAGCGTATGGTTTCAGTCCTTTCCGAACTTCCTTTCCTCAACAATCCTCTCCTTTCTTACCATTTTCAGAAAGGATGTGTGCAGCGAGCCCTAATGTAAATGCAACCAAATAAAACCCTCTAATTAACCTTAGTGGTTGCTTTCACCACTCTTAATGCATTGGCTTCGCTAGTGTTCATTTGATAGGGAAAATGACAGTGGTTGCAGAGTAAGTTTGCCTTAAAACCAATGTCTCTTCAGGCTTACCACCATGGAATTATTCAAAGATCAATCACACGCACATCCCAATTAGAGGCCTTTTAAGAAGCCACCACTGATAATCATTTAAATCCACAGGACAGATAACATCTGGCTAGGATGTGTCAAAATGTTCAAAAAGTTTGTATGGGAAGAGTTACATAAAGTTTATAATAAATCGTTATAAAATTTTAAATTATATTGTTACTTATAATTTTAATATCAATTATATAATTAAAAATCCTACTACTATTACTAATAATAATACCACAATAATAACATTATCGTTACATATATTATAATAAAAAGTTTTGTATAACTCAAATGCTTTGAGTTCTCGACAAAGCAGGAATGCAGGCTGTCCGGCATCCGCAGAAGGCTACAGAATGTTTACAGAGATGACACCACTGACAAGAGCGCAGAGTGTGCACAGATGGATGAAGAAGTTTAAAGAAGGGGGAACCAGCATCCAAGACGAACCAGCGAGCGGGAGAGCATAAACTACCACCGCTGACATGGAAGCGGGTACAACAGCGCACACCTGAATTTTTTTCAAAGTTGGGGTCAACGATGGCACAAGTGTATCAGTGCTGATGGAGTATTTTGTATAGAGGGAGAGCTATTCTAGGGACATGCGCAATTTGAATGATCTGTCTCATAATAATAATAATAATAATCATAATAATAATAATAATAATAATAATCCCCATCATGATTATAATTTGCGCATGCGCAATTTGAATGATCTGTGCCAGTTGTAATATCAATATATCAATAATAATAATAATAATAATAATAATAATAATAATAATAATAATAATAATAACCCTCATTGTGATTATAACCATAATAATATATGTTTTCAGGATGCACATTGTGGAGAAATATACTCTATAACTTCATCTGTTTAGAGTCACAGTGTTGCTGTCTAATCAGAAGGTGTGTTTACTCAGCGGCCATGGCTATATTTAAGACAGATTCCCGTAGCTTCCATACTTTGACTAATAACCAGTCTATTCCAGGTGTGAGCCAACAAAAGGCACGTTATATATAGTTTTACATGCGACGTCTGTCAGTGGGCCTTGTTTGTTTTACACCACTGGCGCGGTTGATCCTGTGTGCCAGGTGGATCACTTACTTTAATATGCCTTTTCACATTTAAATGAAGATACAGTCACACGCACACACACACACACACACACACACACACAGAGGAACTGAAGGACTTGATCATAGGGCAACCCCGAGATTCTACCTCTAAGTATCTGACGATGAGTCACGGCCGTGATTATTAACGATTAGTTAAAAAAAAAAGAAAAAGAAATGAGCCACTCCAGAACACCTATATATAATTTTAAATAACAGATGATGTGTAAATTAGTACAGGCTACTGAAAGGCCTAACTTGAATTGCAAATGTAGAATTGACACCACAAACAGAAATGCCTTTTGTTGTTTTGTCTTTGAAACAATGAAGCAGAAAAAGAGAAAAGGCTTTTATAAAACAAGCTATACTGTATATCGTCTTTTTCTTTCTTTCTTTCTTTCTTTCTTTTTCAAAGTGCATCTTTCTCCGTCTGGTCAAGAGCTCCATGGTCATTATTTTGCCTTTGCCCCCTTTTTCATCTCCCCAAGCCAGGGCAGTATTTACTGTTTATTTTGGCCTCATGGAAGAAGAACCTGAGTGAATTTATGTGCAGGTGTGGAACGCCGCCTTTCGCTCGACCCTGCCGAGTCGTCTCACTGGATGCCCAATTTGCAAACTTTTTAAACACACTCCAGAGAGAGTCGGATGGCGAGCAAATCTTTTTCCAAGATGGCGGAGGATTCCAGCAGGGTCACGGGAGGGGCGGACGGATTGAGGTGGGGGGAGGAGAGGAGGAGGAGGAAGCACCACTGGTGAAGGGCCCTTTGTAGTCGGCTTTGTTGCAGGTGCTCCACCAGTAACTATTATCCCTCCACGGTCTGCTCATCCGCTCAAAACGTGCAGCACATCTGCCGGCGTAAGGCACGTCACGGACACCTGGAAAGTCCTACGTGCTAGTAACGCACATTAAACAGCGTTGTAAAGATCAGAGTTCACCGGGGTTGAACTCTTAGAATTGGAAAGGTCAGCGGGGTCAAAGTTGCACCGAGGAAAAAGAAAAGCAACTCAGGCAAGCATGCTATTACTACTTAAATCTAATTAAGACATATTGTCAATTGATGTTCTTATTTTCTTTTAAAGCAAGGAGGAGGTTCGCACCTTTCTTATCCCCAAATCTAAGGGCTTGTGCATCTGGCGATTCAAGTGCACAATGTGTTTCAAACTGGTCACAGTGAATGAATGCAGCTCGTGATGTGTGATGTCAGCAGAATACCTGCCCACCACCGAGGAGCCACCAGCATCTGGGAGCTGTTAAAGCTACTTTATCTTCTTACCATCAGTCTTCAATAGACCCACTCTGTGTGTGTGTGTGTGTGTGTGTGTGTGTGTGTGTGTGTGTTCCAATTTTGCCTGTGAAGCAGATGAAGCAATCTCTCACACGTTCCCTGTCCCCATAATGTTTTATCTTAAGGATATCTATATTTAATTGTTACATATAAACTTGATGGATATGAACATGGAGCCATTTGTGGATCCCACATGTGTACACACACACCCACATACACCCACACACAAAGCTGGACAGAATTTCCACATATGTGAAAATCTGAAAACAAGATTTTTCCCCCCTGCCTAATAATAATTAATAATAATTAATAGTTAAAATATGTAATGCTGTACTTTACTTAAATACTAATCGGTGACTATACAGACAGTACAATTAAAAAATAAGGAACGTATATCAAAACGTTTAGTCTGATCTGCTTAGTCCCTGAAGGTCAACTTAAAATTTTAAACTGTTGGATCAACTTATTTATAAATCTTTGTCAGCTTATGTGAATGAAACGAAAATGCCTCCTGGAGAGTATACATTTTTGTGTTATTTGGCATTAATAATAATAATAATAATAATAATAATAATAATAATTGTAATAATAAAAAACTTAAGATAATAAAAAATGCATTGTGTATTAATTTCATTTAATGTATAATAATTCATTATCAAATTAATAATTAATAAATAATAATTCATCATTGATTAATAATATTAAAATAATAATGGCAAATATTATGCAACTTAAATAAACTGGCATAAAGTATATCCTCTGAATAGCAGATTAGTGGCTGGTATTTTTTTTTTTCCTTTTTTATCTAGACATGGAGTCTATCCCGGGGAACTTACGGCACAAGGCAGGGTGTCAATGCATAGTAGGACACATGTGCTTACACACACACACACACACACACACACACACACCTAATCATACACTACGGGCAAAATGGAAACAGAATCAGTCTACAACACATTTTCAAAGGGACCGTGAAGGGAAACATAGTATGAGGAGGAAACCCGTCAATCATGGAAAAAACATGCAAATTACATACACACACACACACACACACACACAGACACAAACCCGGCGGCAAGATTCGAACCCCCATTCCCGGAGGTACAGCGCTAACTCCTGAGCCTGAATCACTGTCATTTATATTACATTATAATACACACTTAATGTTCTTATTATTTGTAATATAAATGTTAAGGCTAAGTATTGAAGCCTGAATGCAGACTTGACACGGTGCCAGACTTTGTCAAACCCTTGCAATCTGATCTCGCCCCTGGGCTTATCTCCCTTTAGAAGTAACGACGGATTTGTTATAAGTGATCACCCAAGTGCGCTTGTTCTTTTGACAAGCCATTACGTACACTAAACGTTCTGTACATTACCATTAACTCCTTCCTCTACAGGCTCAGCTTAACCACTCGGCTACTTTATTATTTTTTGTTGTTTTGTTTTCGTTTAGTTGAGCACAAAGGCAGCTCGCTGTGGCTGTTATTAATTTCTGATTCCTCCGCACACACACACCTCATCTCAAACCATCCCACACTCTTTGTCTGAAGCAGATGAAATCCTGCTTGTTTTGCGAGCGAGGATTAAGCGGGGGATTTTCCCCATCCCCCACCCCCATGCAACCCAGATGTGTATGTAACATTTTACGCGTTTGATACTTGTGACAACTTGTCGCTAATAAAGACGGCATCGGGGTGACTGAATGGCATTTGGATCGGAGCCAGGGTAAATAATTACATTGCCTGTAACAGCTAGTAAATGACAAGGGCATCCTTCACCAAGGCACTCGATGAGCTTTGAATAGGAATAACAAACATAGTCATGGTGACATATGAGGACAACTTTATTAGAAATTGTACCGAGTCGTTTAAGCGGCGTGCTTACTTCAGGACTACTCCGTCCATATATAAACCTCGTGCCATTATCAGACACGTAAAAAAAAAAAACACAGTGCATGATAAACTACAATGTCGTTTTTCTTCTTCTTAAAGATTTAGTTTTGGGATTGTGATAAATTCCAGCATGAAATGCTGGAAAAGAGTCCACAGAAGATTTTGCTGTCAAGCGTCATGACATTATGAGTTCATTACCATTACATCAGCTCATCTGCTCTGGCAAAAAAAGCGCATCCTTCCCACCTGCACCAATGAATCAGACCAAAAAGGGCTTTATCTTGCGCCACTGTCTCAGCATCGTGGTCAGTTTCACATCAGTAAATCATACACAGGACTTTACGGAAAATGCCTGATGAACAGTATTTCCAGGGCAAAGAGTTTAGGTTTAAAATAATCCGCCTCTCGGTAGACAACGCTGGTCGAATTTGACACCTGGAATCGATGAAACATTCACTCTCCCAGTTGCGCAAAGGCATAAAACCTTTTCCTTTGGCGCGAAGATACTCATATACCCCTTCTATCATAAATGCAGACCAAAGCCTGTGTTGAAAAAGCCAGAGCTTTGACTCTAAGAACACATGACTAAACGCTTATGTACTACCATCTCCATCCATCTAGTCCAACTAAGGACCGAGGAAACCAATGGATTTATTTCCATTTTCACACCCAGCAATTTGGGAACGCCAACCTGCATGTCTTTGGACTTTGGAAGGAAACCGGAGGAAACCCACCGAGCACGGAGAGATCACGCAAACTCTGTGCACCGAGGACTCGTTTAGCTTCTGTGTTTTCATCTTCTAAAAAAGGCTCAGAGCTACAGTATGACTCAGCTAAATATCACCGAGAAGGCTTGCTTTGCAGTTCAAACAGCGAGCCGTGAATTCTAAGCTAGCTAGTGGCAACCTGTCCACGCTTCTCATAAGGAAAGGTGTGTCCTGTCCTGCTAAAACAACACCCTGGAAACAAATCTGGCACACGTGACGGATGTGCGTGATTTGGCTTCCTCGATGCAACGCATATGTGTGTGTAGTATGTGTGTGTGTGTTGATACATTTCCTCCCACGCTTCTTTTGGTGACTGACACACCTGAAGCGCGTTCACACCTTCTTCTTCGCAATTTGTCGAGCAAAACTGTAACATATTGAAAATGCACCTGCGTAGGAAAATGCATTGCTACATTTGGTTGCAGTGTCTTGCAAACCACTCGGTTACCTAAATAAACAAGAGATATGGAAGTTTGTTTTAAGCACCGTGTACAGTAGCTTGTGCTATGGATCCCATGCTGTTCAGGGGGAGGGGGGAGTATGTGTGGCAACAAAAAAGAAAATCCCATAGGGTGGTATGCCAGTTTGGTGTTCGCTTTAGACACACACTTTTAAAAAAATAGTTAAATCTTAAACCCTAAAGTAAAACTTTACAGCGATATATATATATATATATATATATAGTGCATGGAGTTTCCATGTTCTCTCCATGCTTGGTGGGTTTCCTCCGGGTACTCCGGTTTTCTCCCACACTCCAAAGACATGCACATTAGATTAATTTGTGTTTCCAAGTTCCGCATAGTGTGTGGGTGGGTGTATGCTTGTGTGGCCTGTGATGAACTGGCACCTTGTTCAGGGCATACCAATCCCCATGCCTTGTGTCCCTCGGGATTGGCTCCAGGCTTCCCGTGGCCCTCTATAGGATACACATTATAGAGAATAAGTAAATTCAATTGAAGATTAAATGTTAATTAAATGTAAAAAAAAAATAGTATGCAAGTAATTCGTTGTGGATTTTTTTTGTGTGTGTGGAAAGTTTCTTTGTCTGTCCCTTCATCATTCCATGTAAATTAATGTTTATTTATGAGACGAGGGTTAAATGAAAGGCTTCTCAACAATTTGAGCAAGAATAACCATTAAAGGTTAACCTGAAGTCAAATCATTTCATATATTGTGAAATCTGCCATGGAATTAGTCAAACTGGAAAAAAGAAAGACACTATAAATCGTGCATATCCTAAACGACGCTGATACTTCCTTCCTCTCACATTCCCAAACAGCTCTTTCTCTCTGGCAGACGCATATCATGTGTCCAAAATCCGAAAAAATATCTCTCATGAATGCCTATTTGAGGGCTGCAGTGTAGACTCTACAAGTCTCAACTCCACCCGTAAGACGTGGACAAGCTTTCTCCGATCGTCCGATAACGACAGATCTATATTCCCCAGGTGTTTGATTGAGCCTAGTCTGACTGTACACTGTCAAGTCCTACTCATTAATCACCACACCAGAGCTAAATCCATTACTTTTACTTCCCATCCCCGTTAACAAGCTATTACAGGCCACAGTTCCAGAGTTGCTCTGACTTGCAACTCTCCGTTCATGGATTCAAGTAACCCATGTCGCAATGTTGTATTTCGCCTTCTCTTCTGTTTGTCTTTTTCTTCCAAAGTGCTGAAAGGTGTGCACACACTCTTACCCTGTTTGCATTGATCATATGATTCCCATTGTCAAACCCTGATCACTCCATCACCACCTGTTAGAAAGGGATCTTTAGATTTTGATTTGGCTTGGTTCAGCACAGGGGGGAAGTCCGTGCTTTGATAATTTTTTCTTTTCTTTTTTTTGCTGACTGTAGGAAATTAGCTGTGGTTTGAGCTCAAGGTAAACATTATTGTGTCTAATTTCTTAAACTTGAAAGATCCCTTGCATAAAATGCTTGAAATAACATAACAAGTCCCCTGGAGTTTCCCGAGCGCCCACATCTTATTTAATACCTGTATCTTCACTGTAATCATTAACATTTAGTTCACTGAGAGTTCAACTCTTACCGGATGGTTATTAAGTGTGGGCTATGAAAGCAGTCTGGTTTGCAGTGAAACCACAGGAGAAGCTAAAAGGGTTGGCTAAATTGTTTTGGTTAGCGCGTCCAAGTGGAATCTCGGTGCAACGGGGACATTAACGTTTAACCGTGGACGGAAACAAGACGCCGCCTCTAAAATTGCAAACGATCACATCATCTTGAGAGCTCGCATTAAGGCACAGAGTACAGCGCTGACAACTCGGGTGAATTAAAGAGTATTCGGCTTGCCATTGAAGTGGGGGTGGAAGATACTGTATATGCGAGAACCAAAAAATGGCATGGTAGCGACCAGGACTCAATCCAAGAGTGCTTAGACAGGCGCCATTTTCCCCAAACAGCGATTAGAAGTTCTATCAAATATCAACACTAACCTTAAGTGCTTTTCTTGCCAAAAAAAACAAAAAAAAACCTTACTATTGTGCACATCTCATTGAAACTCATGAAATGTGATATTTCATGTGAAGAATCTCTTGGGCAAACGTAAGTAACAATTAAACTTTGTCATGGTAACCATTAGACGATTACGGAACATGCCCCAACCTTTTACCTTTACATAGTGCAAACCTGACCTAAATCGATCATTTTGTCATCAGCATAAATGATCCGTTAATAAATAAAAAAAAATTGTCAAAAAAGTGTCAAGAGTGTCAAGTGTCAAGTGTTATTTTTTTTTTTTGCTAAAGCGATTAAAATAATAATAATAATAATTTAGAGAAGTTCAGTAATCCAACCAGGTCCTCTCACTCCCCAGACAATTACTAACTGTAGGCTCTGCAAATCCTGAAATTCGGACCTGTGACTAATGTTGGAATTTAGCAAGAAATCAGCTCTGGTTTCACATGGCTTTATTGGAATAAAGCATGATGCCCCCCCCCACCCCACCCTTGGCTTATGATAAATTGCGCTAGACTAAGTGGCTGGGCTGGGCTTTCCCCTGCTTTCACTATTAGTTTAGTGTTGGTGCTAATGAAAAGTGTCAGAGAAGCATGTAACAAGGCTTTTCAGTCTATTGTAAAAGAGTTAAGCCGATGCTAAGACAGGAACGTTCAAGCTGGTTTAGTGGTAGTTTGTTTCTCACCTGGCTTTCTTTAAAAATGTTGTTTGACATACAGTAAACATGTGGAATGGAATTTTAGCCCCGAAGAAAAAATGTGACATGTGAATGTAAAGAAGTGTAATTTCAAATAAATAACAGTATCTTACAGAACAACATTAGTGACATACTCTAACATACTTTAGTTTACATAATATTGTAAATTCGTAAAAATTTGTTGTTGCTTCAATAGAATTAGGTATTTATATAGTTGTAGGTTTTTTTTTTTTTTTGATTTTTTTTAATTGTCAATAAACCGTGTGTTCAGTCAAACAAGCTGACGAAGCAAAGAGTGGTGATGCAGGAACCTGCGTGGAAAATTTCCGGATTCTGCGAATTGCCAAAGCGCGTTGGTTTTTCTCAGAAATTTCTAAATATAACTTGAAAATAAAACACACTTTCCAGTTCTTTTGTAAAAAAAAAAAAATGTAAACAAAAACCCTCGTGTGTGTACAAAACACAATCACCAACTTTCTTTTTTTTTTTTAATCTTGCATACTTTAGCAAGAGCATTTTTTAATGTTTACGTCATTTACAGTTATACATTTTGGGTTCGTTAAAACATAAGTAAAAATATTGGTAAAATTTAAACACTATTATGGAATTTTCTTTTTAGAATTAAAAAATATATTTTTTTAATTTTTAATTTTTATTTTTAATTGTAATTTTTTTTTTTTTATCATAATCCATTCCCATATATACTCAAAGTGAAATCCCCACTACAGTACTTAAGTTTAGGTATAGTGAGAAAAGAACCATGAGAAGAAAAAAAAATCCACGAAAATACTCAGACCCCTTAGACTTATATTTACACATACACATGGAACAGGCTGAATACACTGTATGTCCCAGTTCTGTGTTTAATGTTAAATACAGATTTCTGCTAAAAAGAAACGGTACTCTTCAACACGACTGTTTTGTAAACAAATGCTACCTGTATTTTCCAAGATAAAACTTATTAATCTTGCTTAATAGATAAACTGTAACAGATAACTGAATAAATTGCATAATAATTTATGACCACACACACATTTGAGACTTTTTTTTTTAAGAAAAAAAAAAAGATTTAATTTTGATCTGAGAGATGATAAAATAAGTGAAAATAAAACCTTAATTTAGATATTTTGATTAAGTCTCCATATGGAAATAAGATGCCTCCACTTCCCCTTTAGGTAAACACATACAGTATATAAAGGTTTCATAATGCCTCAGCAATAAGCCCCAGCTTGATATTATTGAGGATTTTATAGCCCATTTCAAGCGCAGATATAAACTCTGTATCCCTTATAATAATTCCCCGGAGTGTAAAGCGCAGTTGAGGAATGAGAACATGCACTATCAGTCTGAGAGTACTTTAGCACGTGTATCCCATTCATGACAAATGAGCTGTTAACATTTTTATACCGTCTATCCAGGACCAGCAATTCTCACTCCATTACCGAAACCATACACTGTAATGGATATCCATGCATTTCACAGTAATATTATTGCTTAATTTAATTCATTATTATTAATACAGTTGCAAAGGTGGAAAATAATTTAGACATTAAAAGCACTTGTTACAAATCTCGAACGTCTTGTCTTCTGTTATAAAGCCAATGAATATGCTATATGTCAATACAATGTGGTCACATGGATTTTCTTTACAACGTAGTTTAAAATATCCAATCAAATGCATCAGCAATCGAGACAAATCATCATCCTCTGTCTTCTCATGCTACACAGCGTGGTAAGTGCTATAGCTATTTATGCGCATTTTTGAAAAAGAACCGCAGTGTTGAACTTGATGAATGTGCCTGGCTCAACTTCATTCAAATGATGCATTATGCTGGAGTAAGCCAAGACTAGTTTATAATGAGATGTCTCTTTTGGCCCTTTAAAATGGCATGAACTCGATTTAATTTTGAAAAAAAAAATATGTTGAGGTAAGTTTCACTAGTTATAGTGCATATATTTTTTTTCATTTAGTTTCTTTTCAAATGCCAGGTAAAACTAGAATCATTTCCAGGACATATAATAGCTAGGTCACATGCCACCAAATGGAAATTCTGAAAAATATTGATTACTTAAACAAACACTCACACTCTCACTCATTCATCTTCTATACCACTTTATCCAGGGTCACAAGGAGCCTTGAGTCTATACCAGGAGAGTTAGGGCACGAGGCAGGTTACACCCTGGATAAGGTGCCAATTCAGGCTCACACACACATTGGCAACTTGGAAATGTCAATTAACCAAATCTGCATGTCTTTGGACTTTAGGAGGAAACCAGAATACCTGAAGGAAACCCACCAAGCACGAGGAGAGCATGCAAACTCCACATAGACCCCAAGGTGGAATTCGAACCCGGACCCTGGATATGCAAGGTGACAGTGCTAACCACTAAGCCACCGTGTCACTCATTACTTAAACAAAATGTTACTTTTGATTAGTACATACGACAGGCAAACCTACAGAAATGGAATGATGTTGTTAGGCAACACGGCATAGTTTCACTCACTCATTCATCGTCTATATCTAGTACTCTGGGTCAGAGCGGCCCTGGAACCTATCCCAGGAGACTTGGGGCAGGAGACAGGGTACACCCTGGACAGGGTGCCAATTCATCGCAGGGCACACACACATACTGTATACACACACTACGAGCAATTTGGGAACACCAATTAGCCTAATCTGCAAGTCTTTGGAGGAAACCGGAGTGCCTGGAGGAGGCCCACCAAGCATGGGGAGAACATGCAAACTCCCAGAGTTGGGAATCGAACCCGGACCCTGGAGGTACGAGGTGACAGTGCTAACCACTACACCACCATGCCACCATGCATAGTAATAAACCTTACTTTTTATCTAATGTAATCAGTCAAAATAATTTTTTAACCTTTTTCATTTTTATACTTATAGCAGCTTTTTCCCTCTTACTTGACTCTCTCTCTTATTTTTGGTTGAATACATTCACTTTTTGACACAATATCTATACTTAAAAGTATACATCCACAAATATAACACACTCAGTACTTTTCCAACCCTGTTGTTTTGTAACTATTTTCCACGAACCGTCTCAGTTTCTAAATATTTTGCTCACTCTTGCGCATACTTTTTTTTTCCTTCTTTTTTTTTTCCACGCTGGTATTACATGTAGTTGTGTTGAAAACAGCATACACAAAAATTTCTGTTTTATATCCAAACCACATTTACCATGACAACTGTCAACACTGTATTATCAAGTACAGACATCTACAAACATCATCATAGCACACAACACTGCTGCAAATGCTACTGATCCAGAAACAGGGCAGAAGATACACACATGTGTCTATATCTTAAAGCCTGCCAAACAATTAATCAGTGCCGTCTCTATGTAGGCAAAGCACTTCGCATTCAAACGTTTGTACACTACCCCAATAGGACTAGGGTTCATGTACCGGCCATGGACTCTAGTTATGGATAAGGGTCCTGAGATTTTCTTCTGTGAATGATTGGTCATTTGCCTGACTGAAAAAGCCCCTTGGTGTATCTAGTCCAGCAGTGGAGCATGGCAAAATATTCTAAAATACAGGTGTTGGGGAATTTTAAACAGGTACCCCAGCTGGTTGTTGATTAAACACAAGATTTGGACCATACAGGGATTTTCATATTGTATGTTCGACACAATGAATATATTTATGCTTGCATTAACCTCATGGAGGCTTTTTGATGTTTAACTCTGGATAAGCAGGGACACTCACTTCAAACGCTGAAACTGTTGAGGTCTAGTGCAAGTACAATTTCTGTATCATGGGATGCTCACATTACAGAAGAGAATATATATTTTTTCTCACAAGCCTGCACTATGGATTTATACGGGTGCCAACAAGTTATGCATGATTATGCATGAAACGCAGTCATCTGGTCATTTTACATCAAGGGTTCTCAAACTTTTTTGGCCAGTGACCCCATTTAAAGACGCAAAAATTCTTATTACTTTGATTTGATGCCTACAAGGGCACTGAACCCTGCGTCCCATAAATAACTGGAACACAAATTGCATTTCTTGATAATATTTTCATGACAGCAAAGCGGATTTTACAGTGGAAGCATTGCAGCATATACTGCTTTCTTCCACTGGCTCAGTAAATATAATGAGTACATTTTGTGAACATCCATTACCGTATATTATATACGGTTTAGCCCAATGATACTTCAATTTATACAATCTGTATACACCCGTGCTGCATAAAAATTATCTTTATATAATATGCACACAGTATATATATAAAATCGGACCATTTGGATTAACATGGCTGCATGTTGCAAGTGGTCGCATAACTTGTGGTTGTTTTAAGAGCTCCAAATTTAAATAAGGTGAACAAAAAAAAATCTAAATCATACCGGGACAGGCTTAATTATGATATAATATTCCAGAAATCAATAAGTTTATAATGTGCATGAAACTACCCATACGTTATAAATAATTAAAAAATGTAAATATATCCAACCTCATTAGCATCTCAGGGTCAAGATTGTATATTTAACAAAATCCATCTATTTTCTGGTTTGTATAAAAGAATTTAAGTGCTGAAGTAATAATAATAATAATAATAATAATAATAATAAGGCATCACTTTTTTAATCACCCTGGAGATTAACTACAGTATTTTATAGCATCATTGTCATTTTATATAATTTGATATTTGGATGTTTTGTCTATTACATATATTTAATCTAAAATATTTTACCTAAGGAAAGATATA
>JAQMYK010000014.1:14770038-14788061 GCA_030014345.1 Clarias buthupogon | reverse complement strand
GAGTTATATATACGTATATACAGCTGTAATATAAATATATACAGTTGTAATACGTGTATATACAAATATATATCTGTATTTATCTATCTATATATAACATATACGTATTTATATACATATAATATATATTACTAAATTGCCCATAGTGTGTGAATGTTGACCGGAGGTCTTACAACGGTTGTACAAATAGGAATAAATACAATTAATTGATATTTTATTTAATAATATAAAAAAAGAAAGAAAACAGGGGTGATGGCTCATAAATATTTTTTAAATATGAAACACCATAACTCATCTTTTGGATGGACGTCATCTTTTCAAATCACTGCGACACTAATGCTCAAAGTTTGGGATCATTTCTAACTCCATGATTGTTCTTGATTTTAATTTCTTTCTACATTGTAAAGCAATGCTGAAGGCACCGAAATTATGCAATAATCTCCTTTGAACAGTTGATACTGACTGCTACTCGTGATCTGTTAAGCCTTCATAACGCCTCTAACCTGAGGTGCTGTTTTGGGAAGGTCTTCATGAGAGCCAGTTTCATCATGATGCTTGTTGGGTTTTGCAAATGCACTTGACAATACTGTTCTTGTAAGAACTATTCCAGAATGGCTGACCTCCAGAACTTAAAATAACAACTGACTGTTGTTGTTGTTGTTTTTACATAATTACCAAGTTCCTTATGTGTTATTTCATAGTTTTTAAATCCCCAATATTGTAGTAGGATGTAGGAAAAAAATCACTATACAAAGAAATTATATATATAAAATTTCTTTTTCCAGGAGTGTAAACAGGGCTGGAAAAATACACAGCTGGAGAAATTTCAAAGCTCGTCATGCTCTTCATGTCTCTATAAGTTGCAGAGCAGAAGCCAAAAAATGCAGAAGGGAAAAGAGATGTAAAGAGATGCATGGCAATTTGGCAAAGGGAAAACATGAAAGGAAGAGTTTTCACACATTCACTCAGTCTTCTGATTGATCCGTGTGAACAAATTAAAACAAAAAACCATAACGTACAATTTGTAAATCCGTTATTTACTGTGAGTAGAGAAATAACAAAAGCAGCAGTTTTTGTCTGAATTAGCCATAAAAAAAAAATGCATCCTGTTTTGAGACTTCCTAAATCAGCATGAATTATTGTCGCTTGTGCCTCTTCTTTCAGTTTAAAGATGGGACACGTTTAACGCCAGTTAGCCTTAAAAATGGAGCCTGGTGGGAGACAACATCCTCAATCATGGAAAGGGGGAAAAAAAGTAAAAACACAAACACACTCACAGGGTGTGTGATAGCTCTCACCTCCAACCCAGCAGTTGCTTGAAGGTTTCAAATCATCCTAACAACCACATAATGACCTCACTCCAGTCACCTGCTGCTGTGACCAGGCGTGACCTGGCACTGGCATCTATGATCAGAAAAAAAGCTGCAGCCTTTTAGAAATGTTATGCAAAAACCATGTGGGTTAGGAGAGTCGCCTCTGGACTCCTCCACTGTTGTTGGTACTATGCTGTTTTAGATCATCCAGCGCACTGAAATGTGGAAATGTTCTGGTTCTCCAAATCTGCTTGATTGTAAATCAGTCAGGCAGTAGTTCGAATGTGCATTTTTCAGTTAGTGTCTTGTTGGACATGTCCAGGCGCACAAACAAAGACTTTACCAGAACAGTCCCAAAGGATCATGACTCTACTTTTAAACTCTTTTTTTTTCATCTGACATCTTGGACTGACTTTAGGATATCATTCATTCTAATAAATAACTACATTTATTTCAATAAAATAAAAATGGGCTTTTTTTTTATAGTTATAGTTTTATATTATTAGTTGGAATATGTTGCCTTTTTTAAAAATATAAATCAGCAATAGCTTTAAATATTAAAGCAGAATTTACATATTTCTTTTTATATGGGTATTAATATAAATGTTGTGGGTTTTTTGGCTCTCTTTTTAAACATCACGGCATTTATACCTTATATAACAGTTATTTGTCCCAGTGCTCACATTATCTGCCATAAAAATCCTCTGGAGACCCAGGAAAGAAAACATACTGGCTTTTCTACCACCAGTGTTTCAAAAACCCCTTTAAGGACATCTGCACTTAACCCCATGCTGAAAAGTCCGCTGCTTCCATCAGTAAGCACTCGTTGACCATTTGCACGTTGGAATTGGAACGTTTAAGCCATCCTGCCAATTCCCATGAAATCTGTCAATATTTCTTTCATTTGTTCTCCATTTGTGATTAGTCGTGGTCAAGCTGATCAAAGAGACCGGCCGGTCAGTTGCATGTGAACCAGCGTCCCTCACAATGACATCCGCAAACCAGAATGAAATATGAAATATCAAGTTTCCACGGATGTATGGGCTTGTAAAAAAAAAAAAGGGAAAAAAGTAAAGGCAAAAGAATAGGAGGATTTTCACACCGGTAATGTGAAACATTTGGTGCGCGTTTTAGGCCTCTAAAGAGGAAAGTCTGCAGTCAGAAAGCCGCCTGGCAGTAAAACTCCAAGTCACTCCGATGTTAAAACAAAAGCATTTACTAAGACCTATTGATTTAGATGTCATTTCTACTTCTTGTTACAACAGAAAGCTGCGCTCTTGTGGGAGTCATCGATGCACAGTTCATGTGCTCCAGCATGGCATGGCTTACCATGGAAAAAACGGAACAGATTCGTTTCTGAATGTTCTGCATGTGATATATGAAAACAATGTTGCCAGAAAAATAACCACTTGCTGGAGATGTAATAAATATTTTTGTGAGAGAATTATGGCTCACTTTTTATAGCATGCAGTACTTTCAGGTTTCCTGCACGTACTGTGAAAAAAATAATAAAAAACAAACAGTACTTTTTACATAACTTTAAAAAGTCCAATAATTTTCCAAGTATATTTCTTAAGAAAAAAAAATATGACACAAGAATGTAATTATTAAATTTTTCATTATTAAAACACAAGCTCTCAGAAACTGTTTTCTTAATTCTAAATAATGAAATAATTGCAATTGAATTTTTTGCATCTAAAATGTAAGAAGAAAACCGAACTTGTGCTATATAACTGACTCGAGTCTAAAGTCCCTGAAGTGGTGGTTTAGAAGAATTAGTTTATTAGTTTATCTGAAGCAAATGGTTCACTTCATCATAATTCTTCAATTGGTGGTAAATGTGGTGTCGGATTACCTCCTGACTTACCAATTTATCTTCCGTAAAACGGTTGATCCAGACTGACAGAGCAAAGGCTTGAAGCAGGCGGGGGGACGACATGGAGGAGGTATTTAATGTTTTGATTCCAGGCCTCCCTTTTTTTTCCCGTCCATCTCAAAATGAAGTAACAGATTTTGTAACAAACAGGCTCGACTGAGACAGGTGCAGGCAACAATTAACCTCTAACGACTGAACGTGTGGCCTTCCCTAAAGCTGTGAAAGCAAATAAACAGTAGGTGGGTTCAAGAGAACGGATGTGTAATTTGTGCCTGCCGGTGGCCAAAGTGTAACAGAAGCAAGGAGAAACTCTTTATCTCTTTAGCAGACGCTCCCTTTTCAAAAGCATGTGTGCAAAAGGCCACCTTTAGAAATACAGTGTGTTTTTAATTGCCCTCTATGCCTTCTCCATGTGTGGGAGCTGGCTTCTTTTCAAGGCCAAAGAAAGAAAAGCAGTTTATATGAAGAAGGTTAAATGTGGGGGGAAAAAAGGTTTTAAGTGGCTCAATTGAAGAGTACATGAAATCTGAAAAAAAACTTGTCCAAACTATACTCCATTTCAGGATTGTCTTAATGTGTAACAGATTTTAAATAAAAGATAAACAACAACAACAATAACAATAATAACAACAATAACAACAATAACAACAATAACAACAACAACAACAACAATAATAATAATAACAAAAACAACAACAACAACAATAATAATAATAACAACAACAACAACAACAACAACAACAATAATAATAATAATAACAATAATAACAATCAAAATAATAACAATAATAACAATAACAATAATAACAATAATAACAATAATAATAATAATAATAATAATAATAATAATAATAATAATAATAATAATAATAATAATGTTTGTCATTGTCATATTTAACAATATTAACCCTATACAATTACTATATAGATCTGGGAAATATTTGGGTAGGAAAAAAAATTATAGAATGAAATCTTTGAATATTTAATTTCTTATTCAGACATAAATGTGTAAATGTAGTCTTAGGTTAATTTACATGAGGTTAGATTAAGGCATTGTGTGAATTAATGTTATTGTTCCTTTAGGTTTCTGTGTGAATTGATTTCCTCAATTATTTGGAAGAATATAAAATATAATAAAATAAATATAATAAATATAAAACATATTCTATATAGGTGTGTATTACTCCCACAATTAAAACCTTATTATTATTATTATTATTATTATTATTATCATCATTGTACATATGTTTTCAACTGAAATTGTACTATCTTAGCTTACTGACAGTCCGGATGCTATTATTAATAATGACTTCATAATTCATCTACACCAAAAGAATTGTAGTGCAAATGAAGACGTATTTGACACACTAATGTTTTCCTACAGCCATTCCACTTACTGCTTTTGACCACAAGTGGACATAACAGCTCACATACTTTATTTGTGCCCTCTGTGCCCTGATCCTTATGTCTGGTTTAGATCTGTTGGTTTATAGGGTGATGTAGGGACCACCACTAAGCTTTAATTGCTTCAACATAACCTCTCGCTCTTTTGGTCATGATTAGTTTTCCTAGCCCTCCATTATGTGGCTTGCGAGCGAGGAGGAGGAGGAGGAGGTCGGCACACTTTCCTATGACGCATACAGGCAATAACCATAGTGGGAATCTGCGTTGCTGCCCAAATTACTCTTGGTCCTACTGTAAATAGTGGAAATGATATGGAAATGTAACGATACCGTTAGTCACAAGGAGTAAAATCCAGTCAAATGATTTAAAAGAAAGCTTTCCTTTGTCTTGAATATTTATCTCATCTTCTTTAAAATGCTTCTGTGCACTTGTCCAACTCGTTCCAACTGCTTCCTCAAGCCAGTGTCTTTTACACACATTATCCCAATTAACACCTCTACTAAATGAAGTATGTTATCCGAGATCGCTCTGCCTTTCACTCGTTACACATGGGGCCGAGCAGTCAAGCTGGAGTTTTTGTATTATTTCCTCTCACAAAGGATTATGTTATATGGGGACTGTCAGCATCTCTTTGATACAGCTCTTGGAAGCCGGGAGAAGCAAAAGCAATGACTTCCACATGTGCTTAATCACACGGCCAAGGTTTGGAGAATCGGAGCTGTGTTGTAGCTTTCAAACAAGCCTCGACGTCTCTGGATTAAACCCGCTGCCTGAACGGTGGTTAAGTTGTGATCTTTTAAACAAACAATATGCCATGGTATTTCACAATGCCTAGCTTGTTGATGCCAAGAATACTGGTAGTTATTTCCAGGAAGCAAGATGAATCTGAAAATGTAAAAAAAAAAAAAATCATGCCTTCTAGTTATATATAACTGATAACCGTCCTTATGGAGTGGTGTTAAATATTTCTAATGCACATAAACTGGAAGAGTGAAATTTACAACATTCATGCCATCCATCCTAATATTACAAAGGCTCTTTTTGTTACAGAATGGAATGACAAGGCTGTGTTTTGATGTTCTGTATCAGTGTGGCATCACGAAGAAATTCTCACTCTCACAACTGATGCAGAGCGATCTGTTTATACAATCATCGGCTTTCATGTGGTGCAGTGGTTAGAAGGCCTACAATACGGGCTAATCTCTTTCTAAACCCTTTCTCAGATGGAATCTTGTATCGCATGGCTATATAGCCTTCCAGCCTCCAGAGAGAAATCACAGCACTCCATAATCTAGTGCTGTTTTCCTTCGCATGCTGGTCTTCTATTGACTAATAACGTTATGGAAGCATCAGTTTAATTCCCTATAGGGAAGAAGCAATATTATTGCAGTCTGTAAAGACATATAAAATAGGGTTGAGTGAATCTTATTGGCTTTTTCAGGAGATTTAAGTACTGTTGCTTTTTCTCTGTGATCTTACTGAAAGCCATCAAATGTACAATATGTACAATAGTTACAACAATGTAATGCAAATAGAATTGTGCTTAAATGCTTACATGTTTGATTTATCCACATAAAAGAAGATCAGATTGTTCTAACTAAGTCATGTTACGCAAACCCGTTTCAAATGCCAGTCGATCCAGATTCGCATTTTTAAATCAAATTAGTTTCAAAGTAGATACTGAATAATTAATGATAGCTAATGATTATTATGCATTACAAATGGATAATAATTGCTTACAGTAGAAAGTTTTTTTTTGTGTGTGTATGTGCATGTGCATTGACTAGGTAAATATACCAGTGTAACTACCCGTTAATTAAACTTGACTAAAAATGGAGTAAAATATACAACAGGTCATTTGACATTGTGTAAACAGAAATACTTCTGCTTTTCTTGCCCACGGTCAACATTTTCTCCTAAAATTTCCTTTAAAAAAAAACTATTAGGACCCAATTCTGTTATTTAAATTTTATGTGGTTGTTTTCAGTTTTTGTGCCAACACCTGGTTATGTGTTTATGTGTGTTGTTGTGCTGGTGGTGTACACTAATATTTAGCCCTAAACACAGTTTGTACACTCTAGAATGACTATAACACACATAAATACCCAACAATGACCACATAAGCCTTTAAACACACACACACACACACACACACTCACATATATACTATATAAATTATTATTATTTTATTATTGTGAGGATAATCAATGCATAATTACAGAAAGTGTCAAAAATGTTTATATCAGGGTGAAAAGCAAGCTAGTGTTTGACTAAAAAAAAGGTTAAATGTGAATATACTCTTTGGTTGCTTCTCTGAAATTTCCATGTGAAATCAAATAACTAAAAATATAACTATAAATTTCCATAAAGAGCTATTTAGGAAGCAAAGATGCTTCTTCTATCGATAAAAACCTTGAACTGAATTATTTTCCCATGAATGTAATTCCAAACATTGTTTTGCACATCAGCTAAAGCTCCAACAGCTGTGCTGGCAACTGGAATGAGAAGCAGCAAAGGGTATATATACTTTAACATGCAAACAAACAAATAATGTATATGATATAATGTTTACTGTAGAACACATACGTGTGTACAGTATATACTGTATATATCCACTACCAGTCAAAGGTTTGGACATATATTCTTCTTCAGTGTTTTTTTTTTTTTTTTTTTTTTTTTTTTTTTTTTTTTTTCGTATTTTTAACATTGCACATTAATACTGAAGACATCCAAAGTATGAAAGAACACATATGGCATTATGTATTAAACAAAAAAGTGTTCAAAAACCAAGAATATGTGTTACATTTTAGTTTGTCCCAGGCAGCAGCAAAATTTAGTTTTGATGACAGCTTGGCACACTCATGGCATTTTCTCATCAGATTCATGACGCAATCACGTGGAACGAATTTAAATTCACAGGTGTGCCTTGCCAAGAGTCAATCTGTAGCATTCCTTGCCTTCTTAGTGTGCTTTTATTGCATCAGTTGTCTAAGAGTCAATAGCTCTTAGTGCTACCACAACTACTATACAAATCCATATTTTGGCAAGAAGTTAAGGAAAGAGAGATAATTTAAAGAAATGTAGGTCAGTCAACCCAAAAAATCTCAAGAACTTTAAATGCATCACCAAGTGCTGTCACCAAAACCATCAAACAGTATGAGCAAGCTTCTTGGAGTTCAAGTGGCAGACATATTTCAACATTCACTGTTCAGAGGAGACTGTGTGAGTCAGGGCTTCATGGTCAAATTATGGCAAAGCCATTACTTCGTAAGAACAACAAGCAGAAGATAATTGTTTAGGCCAAGAAACAAGGAACGGACAGTCGATCTGTTATGTAGATTAGATCTTGAAATCTTTGGTTCTATGCACCAATGATGAAGAGACAGTTCCTGAAGGTGTGGTTCCCATTGTGAAGCATGGAGGAGAAGGTGTGATGGTGTAGGGGTGCTTCGCTGGTGATACTGTTGATGACCTAGTCAAAATTGAGGGCACATTTAACCAGCATGGCTGCCACAGCTTTTTTGCAGAGACATACCATCCCATCTGGTTTGGACTTAGTGGAACCATCATTTGTTTTGCAACAGGACAAACACACCTTTAGGTTACGTGAGCGCTATTTGTCCAAGAAGGAGAGTGATGGAGTGCTGCATCAGATGACCTGGCCACTACAATCATCTGATCTAATTCTACTTGAGATGGTTTGGTATGGGATGGACCGGAGAATGGAGGAAAAGCATCCAACTAGTACTCAACACGTCTGGGAACTCTTTCAAGATTGTTGGAAAACCATTCCAGGTGATTACCTCATACAGTAAGACCTCATAATGCCAAGAGTTTGCAAAGCTGCCATCAAAGCAAAACGTTATACTTTGATTATCAATCATATACCATTAAGCTAGTAACAGAATCATGGGCACCCAAGGTTCATTTATGGCAGTGGTGTACAAGGGTTAACCTGTTTGGTCTGATCCTTCAGAAAAGCCAGTGCAGCACAACTTGCCAATCGATGCCGGCCATGATAGAACCAGAGCACCCAGTGGAACCAATCAAATCAAGCACAAACAAGTCCAATCCACTGGATCCTCACCCTGCAACCCATAACAAACCAAAGAATCCACTGCCAGCATCCTGGTCCCAGTCACACACACAGATATGGATGGATGAATAGATACTGTAGCTAGATAAATTGATCTGCTTTGAACAGTTGATAACGACTTGAATCTGAGGTGGTGTTTGTTAATTGGTGATTTTTAGAGTGTTAGGTTTTGGTCTTGCTTTCCTGGGAAGGTCTTCATGAGAGTCAGTTTCATTATGGTGCTTGATGGGTTTTGCAAATGCACTTGACAATACTGTTCTTGCAAGAAATATTCCAGAAAGGCTGACCTGTGTGTCTTAAAATAACTGACTGTTGTTGTTTGTTGTTGTTACATAATTCCAGAATTCCACGTTTTTTTGTTTTTTTTTCCCCCCCAGTTTGGGAGAATGTAGAAAATAAGTAACTAAACAAAAAAACATTGAATTAGAAAGTGAACTAGAATATAGATTCACTCCTTTAAATTTTACTATATAAAATATTTTCTTCCATCATACTATACAGGAGAGTATTAAAATAAAACAACTAAATAAATAAAGTATCAGTACCATCAAGGTAAAACATATCTATGAAAATAATATGATATATAATAACGAGCAAGCCACCTTTTCTTAACCCGAAGGTTGACACCCAATGCATCCTAATAACAGTTTTGTTCCATAATGTTGGATAACAGAAACTGTGTATAATAGCTACACACACTTCAAGCAAAAGACTTAACGTCTTCATAAAACATTACATTGTTATTCAAAAATTTACACAGAAGATGCTCATCCGCTTTGGCACATGCAGTTTAGAGTCAAAACAAAGCTAACATTTTCCATTGCACAAACCCTAACCAGTGCACTTGCAGGTACTGGAAAACAGGTTAATTCGTAGAAAAACAGCCGATTCATGGAAAAAAAAAAAAAAAAAACGTCTAATCTGTTCCTGCATCAACACCTAAACAATTGTTTTCTACAAACAATGCTGTGTTCCCTAAAACAACTTTAAATTAGGGCCAGTTTGAAGGAATTAGGTCAAAGTAACATTCTGTCATGGAGATAAAACTGACCAATCAGACATTTGAGGCCAAATCCGATAAACTTCCGTTCAGCCTACATGGAGCTGGAACGCAGACAAACATGCTCACAAAGTTTCAATATCCTAAAACTGTTCTTTTCCATTTTACAGCATCCTGTAATACAAACCAGTGGAAGACCATAAAACTATTTGCATGAGAAACATTAAAATGAATTGCCTTTTTCCTAGTCATATTAGCACATCATATCTGGCTGCTGATCCTTGGAATTTTGGCTTTTCACAGTTCCAAAGTTCAGCTTCACTTCTGTCAGTTTGAAATAGGAGGGATTTCTGATAAGGTGTTTCTGCAACATAATCCAAAGCACGCAACTGCATCTGCAGAACACGATCCTTCCTCTCTCCTGGAAAGTATTGAAAACAGACTCTCTGATATGATCCCATTTCCACATTTGATACCCAACTTAGACATGACATGCTTTTGTCCTTAAACAGCATCTGCACATTGTGAGACTTTGGAAATGAGTACATGTAGTGATATTGAGACTCAATTTTACCCTGGTTGTGCTCATTTTTAATGAACATATTTGTAAGATTTTAAATATTATTCTTGCATCAGAATAATTGCTTAAATGTGCATGATAATATTTTATCAGATAATATTTATAGCAGCCCCCAGGCTTGTTTTTTCCCCCCCTAAATTTGAATTCACATTAAAGTTGTTATTCTATTTATATTATTTAGCTTATTTTTGCATTATTGCAATTTGGATTAAATTCAGGTAACGTAGGTGACCAAACAGTCAAACAGCATGAAAGCTAAAAGAATGCAATAATACATATAATAACAAACTGTAATTATTAACTATCAATAATGAAATTATTACTGGTCGGTTGTGACTTCATCAATTATTTTGTAATTGCTTCCACTTTGAGAACCAATAATCGGAATGATATTTCTAAAGATCACATACTTTTTTTTTCATATCAATATCATGCATTATAAGTCCTACTTTTTAATGTTCAGGTGCATTCCGAGTCATTATGGTTCTACTATTTCCATAAGCATTAATGATAGAATCTGATTTCAACAGTTCACTACAAAGCCATCGTGAAACCATACCCATTTAGAACTTCATAAATTATATTGCAAAATAAAATCGATTTAAAATCACATATGCTTAAACTTTGTCCAGCAAACCAACAAAGTTGAAACCAACTTGGACTTATGAGAAAACTGGAGAGAAACTCCACACACTCATCAGTCAATGCTTATAAAGACACATTGAATCCAGAAGTGTCCTCTGGGTCCCCTAACCACACACTCCATCCCTCAAAACTTATCTGAAGCTCAGCCAGTTCCAGGCTCTGTATAATTGGCTGAAGTCAGAGAAAGACCTATTTGTACCTCCAGCTTCACAGCTATCATCAGTGTCTAACCAATCTTTTCACTTTCTTTTGGCACCCATCATGTACTTTATACTAGATTTCTAAAATCTTTACAAACTTGAATCAAACTTGAAGGAGATGAATCAGTAATGTCCTCATGTGCCCAGATACATGCACCGATTAAACCTGCTTGTTAATAATAACAACACTTCATGTTTAAGGTAACTCATTAAACAGCTGACGTTTCCATAGGTATTCATTATTACTGGCACGTTATGACGGAAAGCACAAATTGCAACTCAATCTTCAACATCCACTCTGCTTGACTGACACTGTAGATTGAGATATGGGACTTGGATGGGGTGGAAATATGAATATTCTCCTTTGATTGTAGCATTTAAGATATTCTGTGCATTAGTGGCACGGCTGCTGCAAAGCATTAGGGTCAGTAACCAGCTGCTTGTAAAATATGTTTGGAAATACTATAGACAAGGAAAGTGGAGAAGATGAGGATTCCACATGGTTATCCAAGGAGATGATAAACAAAGGGATAAGGTGATACACTATAAGTGATATATTGAGCACATGTGTGAGAGCCTGAGAGAAGAAAAGAAGACCGAGAGAAGGGGAAAGGAAAGACTTGAATCTCTATACTGATTTATTCTAAGCCTTAAAGGCTAGCGTATCCAAGAACAAGATTAGTTCAGTAGATCACATCACCCTACATGTTTCACAGATTTGCTCTCCTCCCCAATGTTATCACAAAGAAAAAGACTAAAAGATGGGAACAAGAGTTCTTGTTAAACTTGCTAGTAGACTGACAGGGGTTTGAAAGAGTCTTCCAGAAAGGAAACTTCCAGCCAGGATTAATGCGCTCCTCTATATATTATAATCTAGATTCCAGATCAGTTTTGCTTTTATAGCTTTCCGAGCATTCCTTTGGTATTGGATGCTCTTGGAAATGGCTACCTCATCCGTTTGAGTGAGCTGCCTTGAAGTAACCACACCTAAAGTCCACTTGAAGCCAGCCCCTCTTCAGAGGTGAGTGTGTCTGGAGAGTTCATCTTCGTGCTCCTGTGAAAAGGGCTATGTCTCTTCAAATAATCCGTGTTAACTTTTTATAGGAAGTGCTTATGTAAGGTCAGGGACATCATCTTACGCTGCTCTATTTTCCCTGGCGTGGCTGCTTTTTTCCCCTGTTCACAGGACATAAAAAGGAACGAGTACAGAAGCTACTTTTAACCTTAAGCTTTAAAGAGAAAAGACACTGGCTGTGATGATTTTTTCCCCCTTTTACTGTCTTTTCTTTTACACACTGGCCATTCTTATATAGTTAGAAAACCCCTTGCTGAGCCAAGTAAGCTTCTTGCTTACATAGTAGCTCACCAGCACAGCTTGATTAGTCATCCTGAAAGCAGCAGCTACGGAGGTTGGGCTTATTTGTGAGCTAGGTATTAGAGCCTTGATGTATCACAATGCCAGAAAGGCCACAAACCAAGCTGAGGAGAGCATCTGTTTTCTCTAGTTTATAACCCACCAGGAGAGAACACACACACCAGGGGAGAACATACCAAAAAGGCAAACAAACCCAGCAGAAGCATCACACAACTGGGGTTTGGTGGCTTAAGGAAAGTCCTATCCATGAATCACTCACCATCTGAGAAGTAAATGAAGCAGGTAGACAAACAAGAAGAGTATGGAAGTTCAAATGCAGGCAATACATCTTGAGTCCCATTGTGTAGTTAAGAGGTCATGAGGGGTGGGGCTGGGGTTAGAGAAGCAAGAGATGATCCAGGACTGATGGGTTATAATCCACTTCCCTTTTTCTTTGTGTGCTCAACTGAACCAGCTGTCTATAGTAATCAGGAGGACTCGGTAACTGATCCAGTGATGGATCAAGCTTCCGCTTTCAACTGTCCTGTTTAAGAAGCCTGAACGGCAACATGGAAATGAGCAAGATCGTGTTTATGTGGTTTTCCAAAAAAAAACGTTATTTGAAAAATGGATCTACATATCAGAGAACATGTTAGAGCCCTGCCTTGCATTCCTATTGAGAACTCATATCATACATCACTCCAATGTACACAATTACCTGCTTTAATAAATGAGATTGTCAGCATTATTGTTTAGATTTTGTAGATATGATATGAGATTGGATCCCAGAAGAATTTTCAACCCATATTGAAAATGAGTTTTTTTGGCCAAAATTACTAACTTGCAGCTGTTTGTAATAAATCAGTGAAACAAGAGCAATTTAAATAGCTCAACACAACTATTATAACAAGTGGTTTCTCCAAAGGCAACACAAAATGCTACTTTTAATGACTACTACAACATTGTTTAGATATTATAGATATGAAATAAGAAATGTGTGTATGTATAGCTGACTATCTATCTATCTATCTATCTATCTATCTGTCTATCTATCTATTTGTATGTATGTATGTACGTACGTACTGTATGTATGTATACATGGATCAGCCATAACATTAACACATTAAAACCCATGTCTCACCAATCCTATGGGGACCAAAGGCCAGCCCATCTTGTCCATTCCTACAGAAAAGCCAATGCAACACAAATCACTTAAAAAAAGATCAGGATAGAAAAACAGCAGAATACCCAGTGTACCTTGGCCTACCACACATGAGATCCATGGAATGCACCAGACAAAAAAGTTGCTCCAACCCACGAAGGTCCCACCCTGCAACCCAAAGCACCCAAAGGATATTCCACTAATGTCCCAATGCCAAACACCAAAGCACACACTTGTGGAGTCATGCTCCGGGGGCCGGAGATGCCATGGTGGCACAAGGAGAACCTATGTTGTAATGTCGGATGTCGGAATCCTTCTTTGTAATCTTATGTATTATATTTTTGGTATAGATTTTAAATATCACTATACAATAACCTTCCATAATTCTTGAAATAACCCAACAATTGTGCAGACTCAAATGAAAACGCTTGGCAGTATATCAATTTTCATCTGTTCAAACAAATAAACAACAAGACACACCAAGACCACATTCCTTACTGCAAGTGGACCTCAGATCTATTCCAATCTTTACTTGGAATGCAGTGCTTTGCCTCACTAGATGTCTTTTTATCTTTGGATTTGGCAATACAGCATAGCCTATTCAAAGAGCCATGAGGGTGAAATATCTCAGCTTAAAGCAATACTTTACTGAGAAGTCATGATAGCTAATAGTCAGGCTAAAGCTAGTGAAAACCAGCTAGCATTCATGCTAATATGTTGTCTAGTCACCAGATGTTGTTGGGCACTTGTGTATAAGTAAAAAAAAAAAAAAGAAGAAGAAGTGGTGCAGGTAAAGAATTCCAATGAAGAACAAGAGTCAGCATAAAAAGTAGAAAAATGAAAAGCTTGTGGAGGCTTGTAGGGCCACTAAGTCCTGACAAGAGGCTCACTCATCTGTCTCCCATGACAGGATTAACATGCTCATGAAATGCTAAAGCTAGTTGACAAAGTGTTTGTTTGGCTTTTAGAACGTCAGGCTTTGAGAGGACGAACGTTTCAAGTCACATTCCCTAAGATCATTCTCACTCTCCTTGGACATTCAGGCTTTGTTTTTTATCGGATCCCACTCTCATGAATGCTGTAATATGATTCACTTGTGACTTAAGTAGTGATTTTTTATTTAGCTAGTACTAATATTTAGTTAAATATTAATAAAAGTGCAGAAATTTTTGCGCAGAAAACCATGCAGTTAACTTACTTATGAGCAAAATAATAAAATAAATAATGTGTAACTTTCAGATTTTCTTGTGCACAAAGCTGGACTTGTACTAGACATAAAAGGAAGACCTTGAAACAAAAACAAAAATAATAAAAACTTTTCAATTGTTCAATCTTAAATCTTTGATCATTATCTTCATCTGGCCAAATCTTTCCACTGCAACCAAGATGGATGAGTCCAAGCAATCGAACAGGGTGCCAATAGCCCATTATTCAGAGCTTGGAAAAGAACTGAGCAGGCGGCAGAGAAAAAGACAAGAAGAGAAAGTGAACGTCTGGTTGCAATTAGCCCTTCCCCAGGTCAATGCTATCCGCATCTACGAAAGCTTTAGCGGACAGGCTTTGCCTGTCAGGTCCCCTGCTGGGCTCATCGGGGTGTCCCTGGAAAATGTGTGTGCCAGAGCATGGGGAGGAGGCCCGGGCATGTGGCTCAAAAGCCGGCACTACTCATCCACCAGCTCCGCAACTTCAGAGTCCACAGCTGCTCGTGTTAAAGTTCGAGCAGAAGAATGAGAAGCTTGCTCATAAATAACATCCATCTTCTCTTGGGAAAGCATACATGGGAAGAAGAGTGAAAGGGGGCTTTTTGATACTTATTACAGATACATATTATTTCATTTTGTTAAGGAAGGCCTGAGTTTTATAGGCTCCTAGAGGCATAGAAGAGGAAACGATGTTGTTCAAAGGAACTGATCTGTTTCATTGTCACATTTGGGTAAACTGGTGTTTGGCGTTTTACGATCTAGAATGGAACCATCCGAGGAATGCAGTCAGCTTCCCCTAAGCAAACTCTGATGGATGTGTAACATAGAGCATATGTTTGGGATTTGTAATGGTTGGAAAATCACACTGAGGATGAATCGTAAGTGTAGCAGGTTGTTTGTAACCCTAAGCAAGACATCCTCTCAACTCCCAGCTGATTGATCTGCATTACTCTTACTAATTGATGCTGATAATAAGACAGAGTCAAACAGAAATAAAGAGGAGTGCACATGAGCCTTATGTTTTTTTTTATTTTTTTTTTATAGAGGGCATGTACTGTAACAAGACCTGGATTCAGAGAAACGCTCTGGAACAGTTTTTTAAGCACAACCCTTTGGAAAGCATTAAGTCTTCACCAGATGATGGCATAAATGGAAGATGTATAAAATATGACTGCAGCATACATTAACATTCAAAAGCTTGCAAAAAAGGAAGACAGAGCAAATGAAGCTTCACAAAGGAAATGTTGTTAAGGACTAATAAAATGCTATTGGCTGATCTCCTGTTAAAGGAGGCTCAGCCTACAGTAGATATTTTACAAGTGCTGATCAAAAACGAGTTATGCGAGACATCTGCCACAGCGCTTAGATAAATTCAGAACATTCTTATCGAGCGATGCCATTAATTAAAATTAAATAGAAGTGATTAAAAAGAATCTAATTGGTACGTTTGGAGATGAAATCAAGGAGGCGTTCAGTCAGGTTTTTGTGAGCACTTTGTCTTGCGTCACCGGCAGCTCGGCAGGGTCAAGTGTGTTATAACCAGTGCAGCCAAGCATGTCGGGCCTGGAGAGTCTGCCATTTCTCTTAAAATCTGGAGCCACATTTTGAAGTCATACAGGCCATTATATGCCCATCAGTTAGTAGATCTAATCTGGCTCAATTTACGTTCACATCCTTAATAGTCCTATAATACTGTATTCTGAGATTCCTCCAAAACAATAATCCATATATTGTTAAAAAAAAAAAAAAAAAAGAAACTTGTCGTTTTTTTTTTTTTTTAATAATTAAATTAAATCATTTAAAACTGCTTCAGTGTGTAAGAGTCAGTCACCAGTGATGGAAGCATGAAAGTGAATATACTGTAAGAGTGTAATCATGAAAGAATGTTTCACAAAGCCAGCTTCACAAAGCACCCATGAGCATGGGCACATAAGAAAAGGAATAGACTGTTTTTTTTAAATATTTTTTTTATTACTTCCTTTGAAAAAAAAAATCTAATTCATACAAAAGGCTCCTTCAGGGTTATTATATACAATTCCCTCCTGTGCTCGTCCTATTAAATCTTTCAGGCAGAAGGTTTTAAAACTTCAAATGCACCAATATTTCCTTACATAGGTCACAGTATCTACCCCTGTATAGGCCTTCACTGGTCACTCAACCTGTACGCTGTAAAAGTCTAACTTTTCTATCAGTTCCGCGGACAGGATTGGCTTGTCGCAGGTGGCTGTTAGTGTGTCCACAATGTGGAGCCTGTCTCTTAAAGGACCCATATTGTCTCTATTCTTTTATGAGATTTTATCCCAGAGGTTCACTTTTGCTGTTTGTACCAAAACAGTTGTAATTATTTAACCATTTTCACACTTTGGTACTGTGCTTTAAAGACATACATGAAAGAAGAATGAACATGTCACAGCCTGCACCATATGTAGGACAATATGAAAGACCAGGAGATAAATAATGGCACCCGGCAAAGGACTGTCATCCTATAAAGGATGTATTCCTGCCTTAAATCTGAAGAGTGTTCCCATGATAGACTCCAGATCCACTCCAAAGCTGGCCAGGAAACGGTGGCTAAAGAGGAATGATAGTCTAGTTGTCCAATGCTAGAGAAATACTGAAAAAGACAGTAAAAAGAAAAAAAAAAGATCTGAAAAATACTTATTTTATTACTTTTTATCTCTACAACAGATAATAATGTACTATAAATATATTATTTTATTTGTGATGAACTGGTGTGTTCTAAACAAATATTTTGAAAGCTTGCCACAAAGGTTCACAAAACACTTGGTTGTTACTAGATGTGTGCATTGGGAATGGGAACCCAGAGAATGCAAGAAAGAGAGAAAAAAAGTCGCATGTGTGGGAGATTTTTATTTTTGTACAGGTGCATGTAAGAATTCAGATATAAAGCTTTTGGGAGAAACCAAACATTCACCCTTTATTTTGTATTTACATTACATCATGGCATTTGGCAGACGCCCTTATGCCGAGGAATAATTGGGCATTAAGGGCCTTGCTCAAGGGCCCAATAGTGTATACATATATATATATATATACTCAGCAAAAAAAGAAACGCCCCATTTTCAGGACTGTGTATTTTTTATTTTTTATTTTTTTTTCAACAATAATGTTGTAAAAATCCAAATAACTTTACAGATCTTCATTGTAAAGGGTTTAAACAATGTTTTCCA
>JAQMYK010000014.1:14714883-14744744 GCA_030014345.1 Clarias buthupogon | reverse complement strand
TATCATTATTATTATAGTTTCATTTTTATGTTTGCTGTTTATTTTAACATATAATTAAAGTTAAATTCTAACTATGTTGTAGATGTATTAAGTGCATTTTGCTAAAATATTATAGATTTCTGTAACAAAAATGCCGTTAAAAAGTCGTCCAAAAGAGACAACTTATAAATTTGCCGCTTATTAAGTAGTCTTATCTATATTGTTTTTTTCAACCCTTTTTTATCCGGATACGGTTCCAATCTAGCATCAGACAGTACAATTATTCTGAATTTAAATGCACGCTTTCTAGTTGTTTATGCAATGTTTTTAATCATTGCATGCAAGCTGCAAGGAAAATAAATATCAAACAGTTTTTATTTGCAGTCGATATCCATCTCATCTAATGCCAAGTGTAACGAAACTTTTCAGTTCTTCGGTTAAGCAAGCTGATAGTGGAGTGTAATTGCAGCATGTATGTTTTACCTGTTGGTGACTGCGTGGGCATGATTGCCTCGGCGCTCCAGCGTAACTCTCCGCTGCCCATGGCTCTGTGCGGCGGCGGCGGTGGCTCGGCAATTAAACTCTCCAGACTTTCGTTGGCCTGCTGCCGCCGGAGCGCAACCTGCGCCGCCATTACGCGCTGGCGCTCGATGATCAGGATGCACTTGTCACACGTGCAGTCCTTGAAGCGGCAGTATCGCTTGTGGCCTTTGAGCCAGGACAGCACGCCGTGGTTGCGGCACCGTGCGCACTTGGGTGTCCTCTGGAGCGGCGCGCGCGCCTGCGCCACCGGGCCGCCCACGTACAGGTACGGCGAGCCGTAGCCGTTCATGTCGCGCAACTCGAGACGGACGCTCGGCTCCACAAGAGCATCAGATAAAAGCGACGAGAGGCGAGAGTGAATGTCAGTTGTCAGGAGATGCCAAGCTCAGGACCCCCCTCCCCCTTTTTTCCCCCCCGCTTGCTACACTCGTGATAAAGAGGCGTTGACTCAAAGACCAGGATCCACCTTTTCGGCCTGCAATAAAGGCGCGCGTCAGGGCAATCAGACACGCGCTGACAAAAGCGAGCAACTTCACGCGCGCGCTCTTGTATCACACGTCATATAGTGTTCAAATCCGCAGAGGGAGGTCTCATTAAACACCTTTCATAAATTAACAAAAGCTTTGGGTTTATATCATAGATCGGGTTATAACCGCATTTTAAAAGAAATCGAGTTGTTGTTTTGTTTTTTCATTTCAAGTAAAATGCAATCAGTCATAAAGCACATGCACATTTTTGCGTTCTGTCTGTGTGTGTGTGTGTGTGTGTGTTTTTAATGCACTGATTACGCGCCTAAACTGCAGGACAGTGTGAATTTTTAGGGTTAGGCAACCGGCAATCTGATCCTAAGCAATTAGTTCAGCAAACATGCTCGAAGGTGTTAACAGTGCAGTCATTTCAGAAATCATCCGAGAATGTCCAGAAAGCCTGCAGTGCTGAGAGCTTTGCATGAAGCCGCTCGGTAGGACTACTTTGTTTAACCACATGCTGCGCATCCGAATTAAACAGTGAAGAAATAATACGCTGGTTTGCATTTGAATGCGTGCTTAACTTATTCCCATGAGGAATTTTACCCGGGCCGACAATAATGAGCGCTATTCCGGTTAATTGAGCGACTGCATTCGGTATATAGGGTTTTTAGTGACGGGGGGGAATGTAATCATAATATAGACTTGCATGGGAAATTGATAAATTAGGATGCACAGGCATACCAGTCAGAGTAAAGCTGCTATTTTGGAATAAAGCGAAATGTTCAGTGTGCTTTAGGGATATCCTCACGTTGGTGCTTTATGTGTCAGTGACGTGCCTTTCATTTTCTCATGCATTAAGAAAGCTATAGAGCACCTTAACCCACGGCGAAGTGTAAGATGTTGAGATGTGTCTTACAGCGTTAAGAGACCATTGAAACTGAACACCGTACAGCCCGAGTCCCGTTTCTGCGCCTAAAAGGGTTTAGTCAAGCACATAATGGGATCGCAGCAGAACAACTTTGAGAACAGGGGCCGCTCTCAAACTTCCCCACATGAACTCCGTTTCCAGGGCTATTAAGCTTTTAATTGGAAAACAGCGGAGGAAAATTCAAGGTGACGATAATACGGCGTGTGAATGTGAAGGGGAGGTTCGGGCCGAGCACATCGAGCAGCGATGTGTGATCAAATTATTTACGTTTTTATGTATAGACCTATTGCGCATAAAACGCATTGTGTTTGTTGTCCACAAAATGATGCACACAAGAATAGTGACGGCTCAAGTCACAGATAGATTACTGATGATGCACGCAAAGACAAGTATAATACATTAATACTGAATGTAATATTTTGAGAGTATAAAATAAGAAATATTAAACAGTAATATTTTTAATAACAAATTCAAACGGCAATATAAGAACATTTAGACAAGAAGCTCGGCTGATGTCTTTTAGCACACAGTGTATAATGTACATTATGTCTACTAAGTATTTTATATTTTGGGGACATTATTAAAACAAACGAAAGAAATGTATATAACCAAATAAACAAGCAAATTAATGCTGAACACTGAAATAGCGTCAAAGAAGCACGAGGATAATTTGGTTAAGAGAGCTTGAACAAAAACTCCGCAGAACATTTGATACATTTCTATAAAATAATCTACACATTTATATCTATATTTTTTTATAGCTGTATTATATTTAATTATAATTTCCAAGGACATATCCAAGCGAGATAATGATATTATTTATATTTATATTTGATTTAATAACCCGAAATAACATTTAAGTCGATATTGCGTTATTTATGCAAACAAGGTGCCATTAGTTAAAGCTATGAGTAACGGAGAAGTGCAATTATCAATCCCTGCTAACAAATATAAAAATAATGAAAGAAATAAATCAACTTACTACTTTAAATAAAGTCGTTCAGTGCAAATGATTTCCGTTTATGAGCAGTATTTCTCGTACTTTTCTCGTAAAAAGAATATAAAAATACAACAACAATTATGTAGAGTGCTAATCACAAACAGATTATTAAATTACATATGATTAAATTAGTAAGGCTCCTTTTTTGACCAAACAGTAAATTTGTGCTAAAGCCATTTTCAGCTCTATATCAAGTTTAGTGGAAAATTAATCCATTAGAATATTTAGTGGATATAAAAAATTGAAAACTTGTTACTATGATAAAAACTAAATTTATGATTTTATTAATAAATTAATTATTATAATAAATACATAAATTACTCATATTTCATTAGAATTGATAGATGGGAAACAGCAATCTATTTAAAGCTAAAAAGCAAACATTTTTAGGTTAATATTCATGCTAGAAGACGGCAAGTTAATATAGAACATGAGCTTTCATCAAAGTGAATTTGAAACAAACCAATGTGGAGACAAGTGGACTAAAGAGTAGACAGCAGAGATTCTATAAACACTCCTTGCCTGAAATTCCAATCACCATTCAAATTGGCCAATAACTAACACTGAACATTTCACTGAAAATTGACATGGTGTCCTGCTCTACTTATAGTAACCAGTACACAAAATTGCTGACTACAATATATGAATGTAGCTACAATATATTATTAATGTAAAATATGCTGAAAACTACAGTTGTGTATAGACATAAAAGTCCAGTTTCTAAGACTCATCTAAATATTAATTTATTATCTTTTAGTGTTTATTATAACACCAGGCCATAGAGACACAAAACAAATATGCATTAATATAGATATATTTTAACACTATAGACTATTACATTTTTATTATTGGTGTTCTGTCAATGGGAAATTTTTGTTGTTCTGGCAAGATTTTCTTGCCAGTTTTTCTTGGCAAGACAGTTACACAATTTGAACCATGTTTGGAAAGAAGATTATTTCCCTCTGAAAGCTCTGCAACATTCAGGGAGGAAGGAGGCAGTGTCATACAGTATATAAAGGAATGACCTGACCAGTCATCAAACTTTAACACAATGTAATGGCTCTGGGTGAAGTTGAAACGAAATGAAACGAAACCAGAGTAAAGAAGGGGGGAGGGGGGGGGGGGGGCTGTCCAAATGATTCCCCCAACCTTGAGCATCTAGAAAAATGAACTGTAAAAAGAATGTCAATACTAAATCCAAAGAAAATTATTATTCAATTATTATTCAACTTTCTTAAAATGTTACCCTTTTGAAAGGGTGATCAAGTGATTATGATCATGTCAAGTCTACTGCTACCATGTGACAAAAAAAACACCTAATATTAAGAATAAAATCCTTATAAGTATTTTTGCAATGTCAAAATAAATTTTTTATTTTTATTTTGTGCAGACTGAAGGAACAAGGAACACTGTGGACTTGTTGTGCTATTTTGGTGAGTGGATCAGTTTATCCAGCCGACAGGCCATCAAAAGGTTGCTTGTGAGTGATGGCAGGACATCTGTCCAGTGAAAAGTCTTGCTAATTTCAGAGGGAGGAAGAGCATCCAAATCACTACAGCTCTGACAGCAGCATCTCCTCCCAGTCACACCCTCTCTACCTTAGTACAAACAGTGACAATGGGATACTCATCACTCTCACATTCCCATTGGGCTTAAGTGAATGAACTGTTTTAATGGACTAGTAAGAAAAAAGACAGTAGTCTTCTGAAATTGCACTTTAGAAACGATTGCACATATTAAAGGGTGGAATTATTTGAGATGGGCGCAAACTACCTCTATACTACGCATTTTAAAGTTAGTAAAATGTTATGTATTAAGTAAGAAATCTGAACCACATGCGATTGGTTATTACACTACACTATTCTGAACAGAATATATGTACTTTTGTATATATGTAAATATATGTGCTTTTTGAATATATGTGCAACTTTTAATTGAAAAAAGACAAGGAACCCTTGGGAGCTTTAAATCTTCACAAGGCCAACTATCAGCCAAATAAATTTTTTTAGCCAGTTTAAAGTATTTGCAAACACACATGAGCTACTTTCTAAGATGACAATAATATCATATTTCAAGGAAATAAAGAAAACATTTACCTACGTTTTTTATTTATTTCTTAAAAATGTCTTAAAATTTGAATTATTTTGTTTGAAAAAAAAATTATTATTATTTTCTTTTTTTATTGCATTTTTTTCCATGGTGTGGGCATAGTACATGCAAACAAAAAGAGATCAGGCATTCAAACAGAACACTCTTTATACTAAATACAGTAGATATGCCAGTCTAAAATATGATGAGTATCAATGTATAAAATGTTAAATAGGTGTACACTTTCTACTGACGAAACACTCTACAAAATCATTGATTTACTTGGTAAAATCCCTGTGTATTTGTTTTGCTTTCTCAGATTTCTTATAGTAAGTTTTTTGTATGCATCTTTTTAAATGTATTTAGGATTCTCACTAAACAATTTCACAGAAAATTGCAGAGTTTCACCCTTTTTTTTCGAGTAAGAAGAATGTATATCTCAACCACACCCTAACACACACACTGAACGATGAACTGCATTACACTGATCCTTGTCTGAGGCCACTCTGTCATCAACCACTTTTATGAGCTTCACTTCTCTTAAATCCGGAACTCCTGACTGTGAAAATGCACCTGAGAAGCACACCCCGTCCAAAAGTGTGTGTGTATGAAAGCATTTTGAGGATGAGTACAGCTTCATCACAGCTTTGTCTTGCACTTGGTGACCGTGATTGATGGAGCAATAGCAGCTCAAGGAAAACAAACTGGGCGACACTATTCAGCCCATGGTCTAGGCTCGTAGCAACAGAAGGACACGGGCGCCTCTGACAAGCTCCCGTGATGAAGGGGCCTTCCTTAACTAAACTCATAAAGCACACAGCAATAAAAGTCAATCTTCTGTAAAATCCAATTAAGTCATTATCTGACTGATTGTATCTTTAATTGAAAACAGAAGTGACAGTAAATTTCTGTGATATATCAGGATCAATCGATACTGCTGCCCGATCCGCTCGCCGGCAGTGATTTATAATGTCAGACCCATATAGGTAACTACACATTCTTCTCACTAAAACCACTGGGGGATGAAATTAAAAGTTAAGTGTGTTTAATAAAAAAAGGATAAAAAAAACAAGATGGTCAGAATATTGAATATAGCAGATGGGGCAGAATCGAATAAATGTTTTCAGTGTCTTGGGCAAAGAAAATACAAGTAATTTTCATTTTTGGCTTTATGTGGTGCACTCTATTCACAAGCAGTGTGAAAATCAGTCATCAATAACAGTTTCTTATTTCCCAGGGCACACAGCTGCATAAACACAAGATTATTTTTAAATAAGCTTTCTTTCTGTTTTATTAAGACATAACAATAACTGGCACTTTTGCAACATGGCATTTGAAATTAATCTCCATAACAGTCAGTCACAGTAACACAGTGCAGTGGTTAAAGCAATAGAACCGTTTTGTGGTACAGCTCACAACTCAGCGCTGCAGTAATTAAGAAAGTAAATCTAAACAGGAACAAACTGTCTAAGTGATAACCCCCTTTACTGAACATAACTGTGGAAAGATAAGAGGGATGTTCAGTCCTTTTGCTTTATTATAAAAAATAATAACTGCTTGAATGTGTAATTCAACTTGCCTTACTTAACTGGGAGATATTTCATTTTTGTTGACTATAAAAATGATTAATTATAAAATATTTGCTTGATTTTTTTTTGTGATTAAGCTTAATTATCGTGATCTATCTCTGCAAGAGATACGTGTAATACTATCTTCTATTTGAATAGGTACTGCTCTAGCAATGTGTAGAGTATTTTTGTTAACTAAGGCAAGCTATGAAACATCATTCAGGGATATTACTGTCAAGGACAAACAGTGACAACTCAACAGTATGCAAAGAAAGGGCAGAAGCATTCAGCTTATAAACAAAAGTGTGGTAAAGAACCTCTCACAATCCAAGGAGGTAGATAGTGATGCAAATCATCCAAAGTTAAATGATGCCCTTTGGCTGGTGGCCATAAATAAACAACGCACTGGTTGTGGTGAGATTGAAGCATAATTCATTAGTATTCATTCCTGCACACTAACGCATAACAGCACCGCCTTTTCGTCTGGATCAAAGGTGCTAAAATGATCCGAGACTGAATATCACAGTATACGGTTGCTGTATGTTAACTGTAAAAAAAAATTATTATATGTTGAAACATTGAGAGTATTTATTAAAGCAATGATAACAGTCATAAAGCTGAAATGTAATGCGGTGCAAATGCATGAATGCAGTTACAGGTACAAAGCCTGGATGAACTTTTGCCTGACCAAAATATGTAATTTATTAATTAAAATGTCTTCTGTATACTCAAAGTGTCTTATGATCTTCAGACTCTGATTTATATGAACTCATATATATGAACTCATCTCTATGGCCTAAAACCTTTTTTTCTTTTCATCAAACTACATAATATCCAATCACTTAAAACTTTAGGAATTGGCAAAAAACAAACCTAAACAAACTATAATGATATGCAATATCAAACAATATAAATTTGATTGTCAAAACATTTTAAAGCATATAACCCTGATCTCCATGGCATTAACCCCACAGTGCCATGAGGTAAGTCAAGAGCAGTTGGTATACTCTGAGACTTTTACTTAGCAGCTCCCTCTATGATGGAGTCCACAGTAAACGCTCCAGAGTCAGAGTTGGGCTCACATTCTGCCTTGTTCTCAGCACTCACCATAAGGTTGACAGGCATGCAGGCCAAGCTGGTGTCAGGAATTCCATCAGCAGAGAAAGCTGCAAAGCACAGAGGCTCAGACATGTGAACAACGCAGCAGAACTACTATTATAGTACATATAACATAGACTACTAAAGCTACTGTATACTATAAACTGTGGAAGCATTAGAATATAGGGGGTGCTTCTCTGAAAAAAAAAAATACAAAGAATACAAAGAAGCTTTATAAAATTGCAAGTGCATCAGAGGGACCCTTGCATGTTTAGGGAATTGAAGATGATCTCCCAAATGGAATGGACTAAAATTTACCCATAGTTAAAAAAATTTTTTTCTTGTATAAGATGTCTCAAAGCTATGGTAACTTGTGGTTTGAGAACATTTTCCCTCCATCAATAATTCAGCCATACCTTTGTTTATGCGTATAAAAACATTTTGTGAAGTGGATATATGTCCTGAAAGTGTTTAAATCCAATATATATCCAATATAAAACTTAAAAAAATATCGGCATAAACAGTCAATACCGTATATGTTGCAAAATACATAATAATAAAAGAAATGGGTGAATGTAAGTTTTTTATTGCCTCAGCTTTGAAAGCCAGTGTACCTGCAATCTGTTAGCCTTTTGCAATTATAATAGTGACAGCTCTCAACATTACAACAAAGTAGACAAAGTGCTCACAAACATGAATCACGCAGGCTGAGGTGAGGTCAAGCCACTTGGGCAGAACCACTGAACTTGATAACGTATTAAGCCGGCATGAGTGCTGAGCATGCACAGTAGGAACAGGTACAGAATGAGCAGTGCTGGATAAGCAATGTATCAATAAATGCACAGAGCTTTGTATAACACTCTCCGAACTCTCGGAAAATGAAAGAAAACGCACTGGTAATTAAATTACTAGGAATACAATCAGGTTGAAATTTCAGTAAATTATGTACAGTATTACCATTTATTTTCATTGTACTCGAAGTAATAACAAATTATTTGTAATGTCAACATTAATTTGAAACACTCATAGTCTATTATACCAATCTACACCACTATAAACTCATGGATCATGGCTTGTTCACTGAGCCAGGCGAATTCAGTGCTTAACTAACTGCGCATATAAAACTGATACTACAGTGTCTGTGAGGTCTATCAAAGTTACAGCGCAAGGGGGATTACTTAAAATCTAATTCAGCTGTTTTGCTGACCTTCGTAACTCACAGGAGACAATATAAAGTTCATCTCCAAGCCAGTCTTCCCTTTCTCCTCCTCCTTCTACCCGGTGCTTTGCTCTGGCGTGGAGGTAATTAAGGAGCACCCGTGGAGAAAGGAAAAAAAAGGAGTAATTTTTCTCCTCATTAACCTTCTGATTGGTTTTAAGCTTCAGGACTCGGCACGCTGTCTGCAGTTTGTCACCTATCCCAAACCAACCAATCGTTAATACTAATGTCTGTGTAGCTAAACTGCACAGATGCTCTTTGAACAGCAATAACATGGTGTACAAGATATGGGATTTGAAATTAATAGTGGCTGTGATCATTCTTCAGAGGGCAAAAAAAAAAAACTATGGTGTAATTAAAAGCTAAAGCATTTGCAGATTACATGTAGGACATTAGTACAGAAGTGAAGTTCACACTGGGGCTTGTGTGGCAGGCAATCCTGTTCTGTGTCACAGCTTTGTTGCATTTGATCATGATCTAATTACAATTTAATACAGATAAATGTGAAGCCTAGCAAACTGCCTTAATTTTTTATGTTTTTTGAAAACGATCTAGCACGTCAAATGTTCACAAAGTCAAATGAAGAGGGATGTCCAAGTTGAGGATGAAATATAGTAACAGTAGGAAGAGCAAATAATTTAATTTCTAAATCTAATGTCATGCATTTCATACAGAGACGTTTTGGTATACAGGGTTACAAACAGTATTTATGTTTAAAAGAAGAAAAGGAGAAAAAAAAAGCCAAGACTGGGCAGGTTTGCTTGATAGTTAAAAAAAAAAAAAAAAAAAAAACTTGTACATGTTTGTCAAGAACGGTACTGAAACAAGAGAAGATTTACCCCTCTCTGTGTTCAGAAAGAACTTATTCTCTTCCTTGAACTTTTGCCCTATTCACCTCTGTTCAACTGAATATCTTATATTTCCAAACTATTAACCCGTCTTTGTGTAGTTAAACAAAAGGAAGTCTTTTTTTCTCTCTTTTTTTAAAGCCCATGAAAAGGGGAGGGGAGAAGGTGAAAGGAGCTCAATCATTTCTGGCAGTCTGAACAAAAAGTGAACAAAAGCCCAGATGTGAGAGAAGATGGTAATTTGGGCCTGATCTATTGTGGATAAGGCTTCTCTGCCAAAGCTCATATACTACCTGCACAGGGCCATGAGGGTGCCTAATCCCTCCACTTAGATAAACACAGCTAAACACACTCCGCCACTTACATATAGGGTCTGTATGCCTCAGAGCTATAAATAAATAAAAATAAATAAATAAATACAAATAAATAAATAAAAAACACAACTATGGCTTGTCTACTGTTGTCCAAGTTATACACTTTGTGAAGCTTTCTTTTAGCATTTCGAGGAAGATACAAGGGTAGAAGGAGAAGGAGTTCTGTCTGATGCAGCGACATTGTGCATCACTCTCCATCATTAGAGCTGTGGCAGGACTTTATGGAGCAGAAAATTCAGTGGAGACTTAAACCTTAAACAAACACTGACACATCAAACCAGCCAATGGCTGCTTCTGAGACTTTCTCACACCGACAGAATGGCTTTTACTGCATAAGGACCAAACACTAGAAAAAGTACCCTGCGAACAAAACTAAGAACTCTTTAAAAAAAGGGAAAAAAAATACTTTTGCTCTCTTATAATTTGGACAACAACAACCACAAAAAAAAAAAAAAACATTATGTGATGTCTCTGATATGTATTCATGGCGAATTACAATTTTGCATAAGGGTTATATAAGCATAACTGCGTCGCTGGCTTTTCATGACTACCATTAGAACGGACACCTTCAATGACCATTATTGGTCTATTAGAGAGCGGCATGAGTGGCCAGCAGTGTCTGACAGAAGGCATCAAGTGAGGGTCAGAGGCTAATTAAACACATAAGCACCTCCAGTCCCGCATTGTTAACCAATCTGTCCCCAGACGGAGAGTGTCATTGAGAGAATTGACAGGCCCTCCTCCGAGTTAAATCACTGGCACTCAGCCAACTCCCACAAAATGACCTGTCCATCTCTGGACACACGCTCTGATCTGTCGAAACATTATGGATATACTATAATGACCTGAGACGTGGAATCGATGCTTTGAGGGATTTCTTGTCATTCTGTTAAAATGGGCAAAAATAATTGTGAATGTAGGATAAAAGATGTGAAAATAAGAATAGCGTCATGGGGGGGGCGCAGCCTACAGTCCCAAGGGTGAAGTAAGTGTGTCATTACATTCTGACAGGGCTCTTAATGACAGGACGTCAGACGGAGAATCGATCAGAACCCTACAAACACGTGTTTCATAGCCACACTAACATTTGGACCTTTTTTAGTTCAACACAAAGCTGCTCTCCTTACAGTACCTCTTATTCCTCACTCATTGTTTGCATTTTGACATTACAGGGCACCATCACTGGTCAATGACGGGCTTTACTATACAAATATATTAAATAAACATGGATGTAGTTTTAAAATATTCAAGCTTGATTAATCAAGGAACGGATAATCAGATTTTTTTCTCTCTCTATGTCCATATCTCTCTAATACAGTATCTGATCAGTCTACATCACAGCATGTTGTTTTCAATATGTCCAAGTGGCTCGAACATTTAGAGCACTGGACAGTGGCAAAGGCTGGAGAAGAACATAAAGTAAATGCTCCTTACACATTTAATCTCCCCAATGCCTCAGGCAAGTCTTAATGGAGATGTTGTACAACACATTACAACAGTGCTTGAGCCTAGAGCAGGCAATTACACTGGTATTTAACCAATCCATAGAGAGCGAAAAGACAAAGCATTTAGCATCAGCAGAAGAGAGGGCAAGACAGCATGAAATGGAGGAGTCACTAAGTGTGCCTTAAGCGGCAGAGTGTACTGTAGTTAGACTCCAGTCATGGATTTCACCTCCAGGCCTCTGGGAACAGCAAAGGTATTCCACTTGGTGTATTCATTCTCTATTGCATGAAATTTAATTAGCTATAATATATTTGATCTCCTCATGCATGACAAAAAAAATGTTACTATATTTTTTCAGGCAACAGGTTTCAGGTGTCTACAATTTCTCTGTACTGGAATTAAGGAACCCGAACATACAGTAGTTCAGCAGGTAAATGCCACTGTACAAAGAAAGGTCCATGAAGACATGGTTTGCCAAAGTTAAAGTGGAATATGTCAAAATATTTGTGTGTATTATGTTTGATTCAGGCACGTAAAAAATCATGTACTTTTCCATGCTCAGAAAACAAAACACATGATAAGAGCTGAACACACAGGGCACTTCTGGAATAAATCTTCACTTATCTACACACACCAAAATATTAAGAATATAGAAAAAGTGAAAATGAGGGATGTAAACAGAACAAAGAATATTTCCTTCATATATAATTTTTTCTATATTAATTCTATACACATCAATCTAGTGTAAGCTTGCTGCTAAATATAACATTACAAAATGTCACACAATGGCAAAATTAAAATACAATGTTTCAGTAATAACATACATGACTGAAATCTCCATGTCCTGAACGTTTTGATTCGTGTCCGAACAAAACAAAGTGTTTACAGTGAACTATAATGCCAATGCAGAAGGTGAATTAGTTAAAGATTCATGAGAAAATCTTAAACAAATTCACCTTGGCATTATAGTTCACTATAGTTGACATTTAAGTTAGCTGCTCTGCTACAGTAGGTGTGATGTCAAGAGAATGAGATGTTGATGAAAGCTGTATGGCTTCTCTGTTACATGAGACATTACACCTCTTCCTGTTGAATTATTACCACTTCACTGCATTTAAAGAAAGTTTTCATTGTTAATGCCAGAACTTGAAAGAGTGAATAGGCCCCTTTGACTGTTCCTGTGAAACTGTGTTTATCCAGAAATGTACTTTGTACTTGATCTGAATGAACTTATGCAGAAGGTCTTATATACTTATACAGCTCAGTGGTTGAAACATTGGACTGCTGACCGGAAGGTCACAGGTTCAAACATCAGCACCACCATGCAGCCACTGCTGGGCCCTTGAGCAAGGCGATCAACACTCATCTGCTCACATGTATAGAGAGAACTGGCGATAAGGATATCTAGGATACGCTTATCTAGGAAATGTACCTTTTTTTGATAATAACCTGTTTTGTTAAATTTCTAAAGGATATTTTCTGTAAAGGAATATTAAAATGTTTGAAAAGCAACACTTTTGGTCTTGGGTTAAGAAATGATTTCACAACTTGTAATGCCAAACACTGACACAAACAGGGCTCATTTCTCATTAGTAAAGTTATACATGACAGTTTTTAGCAAATTTGTAAAATATTGTGAACAACACAATGCAACTCATTTAAGACTGATTTACAAGTAATACTAGTTACACTAGTCCTACATAATATATGAAGTACAGTTTATTTCTACCATTCACCCAGAACAACTGTGAGAAATAAACTGACAGACTGCTCAGTAAAGTGGAAACTTGCCAAACATGATAAGATTACTTTAAGATTTTAAACGATTACATTTTTTAAAAGGCTATTGTTAAGCATTCAGCACTGATTTCAAGCAACCAGTATGAGCAAACATTGCAAATTCCTTACACAGACAGGAGTCCTACTTTAACACAATGTAGAATGTGAATAATAATAGGATCCATCCATTACCTTTGCGGTTTAGGGAGACAGCACAGGGAACGCTCGGATCAATAACTATCCATAGCTTTGATAAGCTTTCCACTTTATTACTAGAAAACGAAAACACTTTGAGATTGAAATTTATTGAATGTGTAAATATGAACAAAACTACTAAGAACCAAAATCAATGAGGTCAAAAAGTTAATATTTACTTTCTGAATTTGCTTACTACATTATAGTGTATACTGACTGGTGTCCTTATTTTCCTTGACTCCGGAGGACATCATTTCTATGTGAAACTTCAAGAAGAAGAACAACAACAAAAAAAAAAAAACAAGAGAAAAAGAAAATGGTTAAACCTGCCTCATATAACACTAAAATTCCTACATAACTCACAAGGAGCACATCATCTCAAAGCATGACGGGGCAGGAGGATGGGCTGGGAGAGAGATGTGGGGTGGATGTAAGCCAACCCCAGGCGGGTGATGGAGTGTGGTGTCACTAGCGGCGTGGACGATTTACAGCAAAGCGCTGCTGACGAGCTCGCGGCAGTAAAGTGCGCACAGGGGCGTATTTCACAGCGAGCTGGCTTTTATGAAGAACACTTGGACGCCCCGGCAGGGCCGCCGCTCGTGACGGATGGAGAAAGACGCATGACAAGCTTCATCATTGTTTGTAAATCTTAACTGTTCCCGCTCACTAACCGCAGAGGCAATTTTCCCGAGACACCGGCAGAAAGGGCTGCTCAGAAAGGACAGCATGGCACTCCTGAAGGTTATCTGGCCTCATATTTGGCCAACTGATTACTCCCCCCCCGCCCCACACACACACCACCCCCACCCCCACCCCATTCACAGAGCAAGAGGGAAATAAATACACATCGTGCAGGGTGGGAGCACAGGAGGCACAAGCAGGTGTACGGGGCACTCATAAGCCTTCTCATAGAAAGACGTATGCCTACAAGAGCATTATATCTTAAGGACGAAGAATCGAACTTGGTCTTCAATATCAAAATGTAATCTGGAGGGGATTCATTACTTATTTACACCATATAAATCTTTACACTGATCATGAGATTACTTTGTTTTTACTTTAAACACTCATCAAGAGATCAAATGACTAATATGGGACATGTCAGGATTTCAGCTTTCATGTCCTTTTATTTACATCCTGATGGCACCTGTGGTGGCAGACCACCCAATTTGTAGGTGAGCAAACATACTGGAACAAAGTAAATCAGTGTAAATAACAACACGTAATATTTGGATGCAAATAGACATAGCTGCATCAAGCAGGTGTTCACTGACATCACCAAACTCTTTCATTCTTATTTTGTGATGAGTTTCCAAGCTTGTACCACAAGTCTTAAAGATGTTTGTTCTGGGAGGTTTCATCTTTTAATCTCCTCTTCAGGAGGTGAAATGCTGCTTACTTGGGTAAAGGGTCTGGCGATTGATCTAAAACCTCACAAAATAAAACATGGACAGGTTCAAAACAACAGGTATGGCACTTAAACATATTGTATGTGTAAACAAATGCTGTGTACTGTGCTGGGAAATCTGATGTAAGTAGCTTATCAGGCCTAGGTGTACTGGCTGTACTAGTAATAATGACAGAAAGCTTGTAAAATCTGGTTATGCCATATGAATATAGGAGGCAACTCCTTGCAGATAACAGCTTTTTTTCTGGCCATGCCAGCCTGGCCATGCATGCAAGGTCATGGCCGTACCATGCCTAATAAGACCATTTAAACAGAGTACAATTTTGAATTTTTTTTTTTTTAAAGGAAAGCACAAAATGGCCTACTGTTTGGATAAGCCTCTTGCCCTCGCTGCAGTCCAAGTAAATATAATTGCCTTAACAGTTACACTAGAAACATATTTTTTGTACTCTTAAAAAAAAAATGTTGTTGTGCAAACTGGAAATGCGGCAGTGCCATCCACCTATTCCAACCTACAGTAGTTACACTCCGGCTTAAAAATTTGTGATTACTGTGCTTTCTAAAACCATGGTCCTGATTTTTATTTCTTTCTACATTGTAAAGCAATGCTAAAGGCATCCAAACTATGAAATAATCTCATTTGAACAGTTAAGGTTGAGATGCATCTGCTACCCATGATCTGTAAAGCCATCTTGATAACGGCTCTAATCTGAGGTGCTGTTTGTTAATTGGTGATTTTTGAGGCTGGTAACTCTAAATGAACTTCTCCTCTGCAGCAGTTTCATTATGGTGCTTGATGGGTTTTTGCAAATGCACTTGACAATACTGTTCTTGCAAGAACTGTTACAGAAAGGCTGACCTCTGTGTCTTAAAACAACAACTGACTGTTTTTGTTGTTGTTGTTACATAATTAACTAATTCCAGTTGTGTTATTTCATAGTTTTAAAATCCCAGTATTATTGTAGAATGTAGAAAATAAATCACTAATCAAACAAAAAGAAATTTTGCAAGTGATCACAAACTTTTGAGCAGTAGTGCATGTCGTTAACTCCTGGTATTTTTAGTAGGTTTCAGTATTCAAGTCTTGATTTGTATCGTCATATTCGCTGTTATTTTTACTAATAATCAGACACGTCGAATAAAAGCTATGAGTGAAAAAAAGCTTTTAAAAGATAAGTGAACGTTAAACTATGTTTATTTGTTTATTGGAGCAAACTAATTTCAGTCTGAATCATTTATCAAAAATGATGTAAATAGGTATAAATCACTTTATTTGAGCCTTGGGGATTTTTCTTTTACATTAAACTGGTGCAAGCAGGTCTCATCATATTATGTGTTTAACGCTAGCCACAGGAAACAGCCGCCACCCTGCTATCACGCCAGTAACTGGGTAGTTAGTACCAGTGTTTTGAGACCACCCAAACTGAAGTGCTTTTGTGCTGTAATGGACCGTAAGACACCCCGGAGTGAGAGTGCAGGGAGACAGGCACCCTCATGGGTAAAGCAGCATGTAAATTCACCAAGAACCACAACAGGTAAAAAGGCTTTCATGGGATGGTGGGAACCTCGGGTCTGGTAAAACATAAAGCGTCCAAGAGTTCTGTCAACTTCTCAAGAATTCATTTATAAAAAGTGATCTACTCCGGGCAGTTCAGAACCAGACATCAGCCGGACATTTGCGTGAATTAACGATGTCTTCAGAGTGAAGTAACTAGGCTGTTAAAACAGTGTGACTTCTGCACTTGTACATGCAGCTCATGTCACTTTAAATCCTAAGACCTAAGAACAAATGGCCATCATAAAAGTTTTACTTTTGAATTTATTTATCTGTGTGAATTTTATGATGCTCTTGACTTGCATACTGAGCCTCCCTCAGATGTACTTTGCACATGCTGTTGATAAACTCTGGATAAAACTTTATGGGCCTGTGAGTGGTATGGGCAAGTGTGTGTGTGTGTGTGTGTGTAAGAGAGAGAAATGAGGAGGGGGATGGGAGAATGATGACACTGACCTGCAGTTTTCGGCTCGGGGCAGACGCTGCTGTCCTCCATGCTGAAAATGGGAGGCATGCACGCAGGTGTGCCCAGGCCCTGACTTAGGTAGGAGGCTGCAGAATAGTAGGAGTGCATACGGTACTGCTGGGACATGTTGTGGCTGGACAGGCGGCTATCTCCACTGGGCATCTGCTTCAAAGTGAAATGATTCACATGCAGACACACAAACAACGCGCAAAGGAGTATGATTAATGTAACTGGAAATATGAAATATGAACACAAATTAGCTTGTAGGGTAATTACATACAAAACTAGAGCAGGCATCACAGCTTTTGACATCCTGTGGGGTGAGTTTAAGAGGAGGATAATTCACAAGAAACCACCTACAATCCTGGAGCATCTGGAGAAATTGTAAAATGAGGAGAACCATGTCCCATCAGACACTATATAGTACAAAACGACTTGATGCTTTTATAGCAAAGGAGAGGCATAAAGTGCTAGCAGAAGAGTCCCAATAATTGTGACGCATGTTGTTTGGTAAATATATTTAATTTGAAAATGGATTTACTTCAATTAACAATTTTAACCCTTTGTGTGATACCTTAAGAGTGAGATTACGCATTATTGTCTTTTTTTTCTTAACCAAGGGTGCCAATAATTCTGATGTTGATATGTACATGTTCAAACATCATATTGTAACTTGAATCACAAGGCAGATCAAATCAACTTTATGTGGAAAAATAGTGCCGTATGAATATCATCTTGATCACTGCACATACAGAAATGTGCAACACAAATTTTTTGCGATTTAAAAAAAAAACCTGAGCATGTCTCATCATGACATAGAAAAAATAAAGAAAAAGTAAGATATAGTCTACAGTCCCTAGACTCACTTGGCTTCTCAGACCAGATCGATTATTCCCTCAAAATAAACTGCAACACAATCTCTGGTCAGTTTTCTCCCTTTCTTACCCTTTCTACCTTCTATCTTCTGAGAACTTTAAAATGAGCTGTCTAGTCAGCAACACGGCAGCTTGAGAGTATTTTCAATTTCAGCTTTATGGAATTTGATTTCTGTCAGCCAGTAATATGTCACCATTTATTGTTCACCCCATCAATTCTAGACAGCTTTATAAACTGTTATTTAAGCTATGCTAGGGTTCTCATATTGCTTATGACAAATACAGCAAAAAAATGAACTGTATTTTTCTGGACATGCTCCAGTGAAACATGCATTGAAAAACAGAAATACACACGGCTAAGCATTTGAAATGTGTCACAACAGGAATCAAGACGTACTGTGGTCTGCCTGAGGCGCGTTAATCCAACTCAATTCAATTTCATGCTGTTAACTTGCTCTCACTCATTAACACTAGTATTTGCGCATAAATGTGGGAAATCAGCTAGCATATTAAAAAAAAAAAAAAATTTATCAGTGGAAAGTTAGAGTGAAAGGTGTGGGTGCAGTGCTACTTTTGGTGTGAAAGCTCCAGTGCAGCCCCCATTAATAGGGGCTGGCTCATCTCCCTTACCTCCCTCAGAGGGCTCTTATCTGGCACCATCAGCTATCTGGATCCTCTACGCCACCCTCATATTTTCATTCTCCACCTGCAGTGCAGCGCAGCCCTGCTCGCTTGAGGTGGGAGAGGGCAGGAGATGGACGTGCTCAGATAAAGGCAAGCTGGGGAGCATTTTCTTCACCCACTAACTTTTTTTTCCCCTACAGCAACGCTAAACCGATTTGTATCAACCTCACTTGGGGACTGTAGACGACCATGGTAACGGATTACATTCTTCAGGAAATGCAAACCATTCAAAACTGATCTGCTTAAAATGTAATACGATTTAGTTGAAGGATTTTATGAAAACTTAAATATGACGGCAAAGCATACTCATAGCTGTTGTCTCGCTGGACAATAACAAAAATGAAATGTCTCAGCAAAAAAAGAAAAATCACCATATACTGCATTAAAAAAAAACTAGATTTTTTTTTTTCAGCTTAACATCTAAGCAACATCAGTTCACATCTGGTCCGTCTTTGTTTACAACATAACATGCTGTAGAAAATAAATCCTTGCAATCTAGCAGGTAGTACCATTACGCATAATGAGATCAACATTAAAGTATTCAAGCGTGCTGCAACACTATAGCAATATCATTAACCTTTGCAATTCAAATGGCACAAAGAAGTGTGATGAAAGCGGTGACCGTGGCGCAGGATGTTGCTGTCAGTCCCGCTATTGCACAAACACACTGAAATATGGCTCCATCAACAGCCCACATGGACATACCAGTCATTGGTAAGTCCCTGAAGAAATACTGGTTTAATTTATTCCACACATGAGTAAATCCTACTGGATACAATGGGGATACTTTGTAACATAAATCCAAGCAAATATACAGGATGATGCCCATACTACAGTCATGTCACAGTGTTCAGGGTGCATCATATGTCAGTGGTTTCCTGTCTGATTGATAAAGGTTAATAAAAGTGTCTTAAGTTGATGGAATATCAAAGCTGAAGGGCCATGACTTTGAGGATGCCCTCAATTTCAAGTTGTCCAATTCAATTTGAGTAAATGGAAATCTTTAACATTATACAACACCATGGAAATCATGGCCTAATTAGACCTTAGACACCTACAGTTTATGTATACTCGGATATAGCTTAAATATTAAATTACTATGTTATTAATTTAGTATTAATAGTATAGTAATTTTAGTACTTGAAACTTGCTCTTTATTTGTTTTACAACAGTTAAACAATAATAAAAATAATAAATAATCTAAGATGGTTTATATACAGTACATGATTCACCATCCTACTCCAAACAACATTATTTCACTATCTATTCCAGAGCATCCTATGTCATACGTTTATAGCCTATTCACATAAAACATAATGCTAATCACAACTCCACTAGCCTTGTCCTTGTGAAAAGACTCATCTTTGCACTCGATCACAGTTCAGAGACTATTAAAAGTAAGAACCTTAAGTCCTTGTTTATACTGTACCAAGTTGCATGCATTTCATACGTTTGTGTTTTATTTAAAAATATATATTTTAGTATGCATGTTACACGAAACACTGTACAATAACAAATTCTAACAAAAAGTGCAAAACATTTAATTATTGTAGGTTATTTGTTTTATCGTATTTATAGGCTATTTATATTTATCGTAGGTTATTTGTTTTTTTTGTGTGTATAAAACATTAAAAGGTTACTATAACTCTGCTGCAGAGGTCAGCATCTGTTACTGACCAGAAACCATAATCACCAAGAGCTGCAGCTCAGGCATTTAAAGGCATGCACAAAAATCATTTGCCAAACTGTGTGACTAAAGGGTGCAAATTCAGTGTTGTTCAGTGCAATTGCATGGCTTGGATAAGGGTTAGAGAACTCCCAGTGGCAGCATGAGTTGCAGTTCCGACTGGGGGAAGCGGGGAAATGTAAACAGTTTGTAAGAGAGACAGCATGGCATGAAGACTACACACCTTCCTTGCTGTACTAAGCCACTGGCTCGGAACGAGAGGACAGGCATTACGCGTAAAAGCTCACTGTGCCACCGTGCCAAGTTAGAACAAGCAGCTGGGTTCACTGACAGGAACCCGTATAAACAAGCGCTCCAACCCACTTAATCAGCTCATTACCACATACTGCTGGACTGCATGGGACACGGCCTAGGTGAGTGGGGAAATGAGTGTACCATGGTGGTCTTCTTCATGGGTGTTGAGTTAATATGGAGCAATTCTTCCTGTTTGGGATAGATTTTTAAGTGGGATTGGAAAACTGGGGGGGGGGGGGGGGTTATTGCCAACTTCTTGGGAGACCCTTTTATTTGTTTCGTCAAATACAATTCTGTTCAAACACACTGTATAAAACTTTCAGCCGTTCTGTTTGATGGTAAACAAGCCTGCCACATATTTATACCAATAAACTCCCCCTAACATATTATAATATTTATAGTAGTAGTTTATTTTAAGCTATGGTGACTGTACTTACAATGCATATAAATCTAGTTGTGCAATAAGTTGCTGCATTATTTAGGTTCAGGTTCACAATCAAGAAAGCAAAAGCCTTTATGGAACAAATATAGTAAATGATATAGAGCATAAGTAATTAAATTAATTAATGCACAAATTAACTTCACTTACTGTACCATGGATTTATTCAAACAGACTAAAAAAAATACTAATATACCTTTAATTGTTGCTGGAGTGGTAACCTTCAAGATTTATCTTTTACATAAAAATAGGAAAAACACCCTATGTATTTTACTTTAAAAACCCTGTGCTAAAGTTAACTAGCATGTGCCATACATTTATGCTATTTAAATGTTTCCAGGTGAAAGATACTTATTACTGTATGTGTACACAAGATATATTCTGGAGCATAAAAGCAAAGGTACAGTATAAAGCTTTTCTGAGATTGTAAAAATGACAATTTTTACTATTGTATTACGATGAAACTAATGACTGTGTTGTCACCTGGTACTGCTGATAATTGTAGAGATTACTGTAGTATGGTGGATAACGGGAAGGCTGATAAAAGTTGTAGTAGGAAGCATCTACTACGAGGTCAGCAGAGCCCTCAGAGTGTCCCCTGGTGGCTGCGGTGGGGCTCGGCGTCAAAGAAGAGCGGCTCCCTGACAAAAAAAAAATTGCAGAGCCATTCAAACTGACTTTGTAGTGATCATGAATATTTACACAACCTAACCTTTTAGGTTACCGAAGCATGGAATAAATAAAATAATTTTAAAAAAGTAAACAAGGTAACGCTTTCAAATGTTTATTTTGTTCATTTGTGTCCTGTTTTTGTTGTATGGATTTTAACCTCCTGAGACCTGGACACTATGTACTGTTTTATATGTTGCACTGCGTGCTCACTGTATCCGATAACTATAAACTTACAGGAACAAGTTTGCCAAAATAATTATACACAAATGAAGATCATACAAGGATCTTTAGACAACCTAGTTGGTAGAAAATGTCATGACCTTATATGAAGACACTCAGGTCTCAAGAGGTGATTAAATACCAGATGCAAAAGATCAGCAGCGTTGTTGCTTACAGCCCCACCTGCTGGTGAAACACACCAGTGATCCTGCTAGGACAAATGTTCCTGGATTCTTCCTTAATGCGTCATTATACCGTAAATGCGACCAATTTCTTAATCTTTTCACCTTCTTCCTTATCTAATGTGCGAGTTTGGAATGTGCCGTCTATGTCCTAGTGTCAGAGGATGACCAGTAAGTGCCGCTTTGCCCCTTTGACAGCAGCACAGATCCAATTTGAACAGCCTTGACCGGGCTCATATTTTCCTCCTAGCACAGTCCTATCAGGCAAGCAGGAACAGTCTGTCTCTCTCCCACCCTTCTTGACTCCAGATCTCTGGCCAAAGAGCCATCAAAATGACTGTGCCAACATGCCAAGGTGCAATCACCAGAGCTAGAGATAGGCACACGGTGCAGTGACGGCATGTTACAGAAAACGGCGCTCCAGCACCCCCACCCACCCCCCTGCATTTTTTTTTTAAATAAAGAGAGCATCTCACTGGCTGTATTGTGTTTTAGGAAGAATGGGTCACTACACCAAAGAATGAATAGATGGGTACAAGCTGTCCACGGTCACGGATCCACTGGGACCGCCTCAAGACACAAACACACATACTTTCTCAGGAGTCACGAGTTAAGTGGGTCATAGTGCTAAGTGAAATAAGAATTCCTCAATCTTTCTAAGTTTTGTTTGCAGTTTAAACAATTTTATTATTAGTAGAGTTCTTTAGATTTTTCAGAAATCTCTAAATTACATTAGAATACTTAATACATAATAACTACTTTGGTAACTGCTTTTCACAGCAACACAATATCACACTAGCAGCTGTTTTATTCATGATTTTAAAATTTCTCACTGTTATAAAACACACCATGTTAATCAGAGATTTTATTGACTCAATAAATAGAAATATTATTGGACTAACACCAGGTAATCCTGTAAGCAATGCCAACAATTCTAATTCGATTTGGGAAAGAAACTGACATTGTTTACTTATAAATAGACTTTACTGTTTAAAACATTTTCAAGCTTTTTAAAGTAATTTTATATATTTAAAAAAGCAGTATCAGATGGGTATAGGTGGCTGTAGCATTTTCAAGATTTTAATAGCAATAACAGAAAAGTATCATTGAATCATGCAAACCTTAATCTTAATGTAAATCTCACAAAATATAAATGTACAACTTATTAACAACTAAGAGGCTGCGTAAAATACAAGTTAACAACAGTCACTATTACTTTTATACTACCATTAAATATTATGCTGAATTAAATCAGAGTTATTAGTACTTAAATTAGAGTGGTTATTAAAAATTATTTTAATGTGTCATGATTTTTCTCATCTCATGGAATTTTTCAGCCCTGATATGATAATGATTGGACATCTCAATCATAATTGTGGATTTTTTCCTTTTAGATCTGGCTTTAAAGCTACTGTCTGGCCCTACTGTTTTCACCTTTACAAAATAATAATAATAATAATAATAATAATAATAATAATAAACTATTTACCTATTAGTCTATTAGTTTAAAAAAATAGTTGAACATTTTTTATTTAATATTTATAAAAGCTCTTTAACATCATCTGCTAATTTTCCTTCTCTGCTTTATATGCAATTTAAAACATAACATTAAAACATTAAACATTAAACAGAAACAGGAGGGCCAAAATCGAAGAAAGATTAGTTGCTTTCTTTGCCATAACCCACCTTCTGTACCTAACCTGATTACTTGTACATATAATTCATTATAAAATTTTGGAATCTACCAATTTGACACTTGAATTAAACATGCCTTTTTGTCGGATATACAGTTTATTTTTCTGGGTAAAAACTAGGTTTCAAGCCAACATAAGCAATTCTATAAGAGCATATCAGCACAGTGTATTGGACTCCCTCCGGCTGGGGTAAAAGTTATTAATCTCACCAGAGGCAGCAGGAGAAGAGGCAGGCGATCTCGCTCCCACTGCAAAGCCGTAATCATTTCCCGGCTCATTCTTCACCACGATGTCTGAACCAGAGAGGTTCACTGGTGTGCAGATGCCCATCTCTTCCTCCTGAGCCTGCTGGCGCCGCAGAGCCACCTGAACACAAATGTTTACAGTTTATTGACTAATAGATTTTTTTCAAATTATTATTATTATAATGTACTGTTGCGCTCAAATAGTTATTTGTTTATACAGTTCCAGTTGAAAGTATGTACACAGGTTTGAATTCAATTTTTCTACATTCTAGAACATTTAAAAACTATAAAATACACATTTGGTGTTATGTAATTAAGAAACAACAAAAACAAACAACAGTCAGTTGTTATTTAAAGACACAAAAGTCAGCTGTTCTGGAATAGTTCTTGTGAGAACAGTGTTGTCAAGTGCACTTGCAAAACTCATCAAGCACCATGAGGCTCTCATGAAGACCATCCCAGGAAAGCAGGATTAAAACTTACCACTGCTGCATAAGAGAAGTTCATTTAAAAATCTTTTAATTACGTAAGAATAACAAACTAATAGTAACTACCTTGGTGACTGCGTTTCACAGTAACACAATTTCACACTAACAGCTGTTTTATGGTTTTAAAATTTCTTACTGTTATGAAATACACCATGACCATTAGAAATTTCATTGACCAAACAATTAGGAACATTATAAAAACTAACACCAGGAAAAAAAATTTTGCTTACATAAATAGACTTTACTGTTTAAAAAATGTTCATGCTTTTTAAATTAGTTTTTTTTTTTTTTTAATGAAAAAAGCAGTATCAGATGGGTATAGGTGGCTGTAGCACCTGATACTCAAAGTTTTAATAACAGTAACAGAAAAGTATCATTGAATCATGCAAACCTTAACATGTTAAATCATGTTAAATCGCACAAAATACAAATGTGCAACTTATTAACAACAACTAAGAGGCTGAGTGAAATACAAGTTAATACCTACTACTAATCACTACTACTTTTAAACAACCATTAAATATTATTGTAAATTCAATTTATTAGTTATTAGTACTTAAATCAGTGTGTATTCAAAATCATTATTCAGTTATTTTTGTCTGTTATGATTTTCTGATATCAGAGTACTTTTCAGCCCTGATATTGATTAGAAATTTCAACCATAATTGTTTTTTTTGTTCTTCCTTTTAGATCCGGCTTTAATTCTACTGTCAGTCCAAGACAAAAACTTACCTCTACTGCAGAGAAGTTGTTCATTTAGCCTCGAAAATCACCAATTAACAGCAGCTCAGATTAGAGCTGTTATAAAGGCTTTACAGAGCATAAGTAAGCAGACACTTCTCAATATCAAAATTCAAAGTAGATTATTGCATATTTTGTTTTACAATGTAAAAATAAATAAAAATCAAGAAAGACCATGAAATTAGAAGGTTTGTCAAACTTCCTATATAGTTAGGACTAAGTTAGTTAGTTATCTATATACACTTTAGGAAAAGAAAAACTTGTTAAAATATTTGAATACAAAATTTATTGTTATACATTATATAGATATGTAATATTACGATAACAATATGACAATATTATAATTATTACATTAATATAACATGCATCATAATATTTTTTTTCCCTGAAGTGTGTATACATTTTATTGGTTGACTATTTTATTATCGTTTAAGTGTGAGGTTTAGCAATCAGGCTGCCACATTGTTGCTAAGAAGTGTATCTTTAACGTAAACAATTCTCATTGTTGTTAAAAAAAAAAAAAAAAAAGCTACTTAACTGTAAATCTAATTAGTGTTAAACACCGTTCACATAGTTACAATTTCATCTGTATATTGTCTAGCTAACAAACTAGTACAGTAAATATTTAAACAACAAAAAGCTAGGAATTAAGTAACACCTTTTGTGTTTGACTGTTTGTTTGTTTTTGTTTTTTTTCTTTTTCATGAAAATGTTTTTTTAAAAACATGAACCGTCGTGGTGTTGCTTCGACGTGAGTTAAAGTTAAAGTTAAGGACAGCTAGCTTATTATCTTAGCTACCTGAGCGGCCATGACGCGCTGGCGCTCCGCTATGAGTTTGCATTTCTGGCACTGACAGTCCCGCCAGTTACAGAAGCGCTTGTGGCCCTTCAGAGGCGAGACGAAGCCGTGGTTCCTGCACCGGGAGCACTTCGGCATGCGTGGCTGTTTTTTACCCACCGGCCCCGGGGACAGAGGGCTCGCGACATCCAGAAACGGCTTCTTGTGTTGCTCGTCGTCGCTCATCTCTGCGCGGCCTCGTGCTTCTGCTGCAGCTGAGCGAGCTGGCTCGTGCGTTTTGTGCCGCACCGTTTTGGCGCGAGACGCCTCAACATTCCAGCTCGTGCGTGGGAGAGCGGGACCGAGCGGCCTTCCCACTGCTGGCATTGGTGCACACGTTATTATATTAAAAAAAAAAAAAAAAACGAACTGAAAAGTGCCACGGGTGTAGTGCAAATACCCGTCAAAGCAAACAACATGACAAAAATCACCCTGTACAAAACTCATTAACAGGCTAATTAAGTTTTTTTTGTTTGTTTGTTTTTTAAAATAAGATAGTGCTTTCGTCATTGTCACAAAGCAGCTTTATAGAATCTAAAATGATGCAAACGAGTGTGGCACCACAGTGGCGTTGTGGTTAGCACCATCGACACGCACCGCCAGGGTTGAGTGTTCTGTGCGCATTGCATTTGCATGTTCTCTCCGTGCTTGGTAGGTGCACTCCGATTTCCTCCCATAGTCCAAGAACAGGTTAATCAAAGCAACTGTTTTAGAAACTTTTTTTTTTTGGCACCTGTATACAGCGATATACACCTTTTGATTTTTGGCACCTGGATGAGCGAGTGAGCCTGGAAGATGCATACATCATAATGGTGGCAAAGAAAAACTCCCTGAGAATGCAGTAGGAAGAAATCTTGAGGGGAACCAGTCTCAACAGGGAACCCATCCACGTTTCTGTGATATCACATAGCAGCAATTGATCTGCAGTCATACTGTGTGTTATTTCCTGTTATACTGAACTTCCAGCTTAATATGTGTTTAAGTTAATATGTAGTCCACTTTTGTTAACACTTTATTTTCAATTGAATCTAAGATTTGTTTCTGTATGAATGTCACAGATTTCACTGAGCAGTCTATAACGTGTGTCAGAACTCTCCATATATAATGAATACATTAAGTTTGCAAAACATCCTAGACAATTTAGCCATTTCTTCACACAAGTGGTCTCTCCGACTCATGAACTGCACCTCGAATGTGTTTCTTTCAATGAGCATTTCCATACACACACTCTGGGGGGGATGCTAGGGAGCATAAAGATTGGACTTTGGAGCAATGGAAAAAGATCAGGTGGTCTGATGAGACCAGGTTAGTCTTATTCCAGAGGGTAAGGAGGGAAGCTCATGAAGAGATGCACCCAACATGCAAGGTGCCACTGCACAAGCCTCTGTAGACAGTGTTATGATCTGGGCTTGTTTCAGTTTTAGGTCTAGGCTCAGCAACATTATGTGGCAATTAAATTAACATTAGCAGCTGACCTGAATGACCAGGTTCTCACAACTATGGAGTTCTTCTTACTTGATGCCACTGGCATATTTCAAGCCAGTTTTTGTTTTGTTTTGTGAAAGACATGAATTAGCCACCACGTTGTGTGCTGTAATTAAAGCTTAAGGTGAATTCTTTTTTTTTTTTGGCCAGGCAGTGTATTTTCATGCTGACCAATGGTTTCCTACATTAACCATTACATTTGTTAGATGGTGCCAGAGGGATTTAACTGCGATGCAGCAGAGCTAGTCCTTTAGTGTGTCCGCTCTCTCAACCCCTCATCTGTACACTCTGTTCAAAAAGAGATAAGGATCCTAAGCTTGCACTTTTATGCTACTAAGGGCCTTTAGCACCATCACCCTATACTCACCGCACAGATTGCTAAATAGCCAAGGCAAATCTTCAAGTGCAACTTTGTCAAATAGATGAATTGCTTTCTGGAGCTTTGTCTCTCCATTATATCTACTAATAGGGTTCTCATTAATGACATAATAAAATGGTGAGTGAGAATTTAGCTTCTTTGTTCATAGGATAAAAAAAAAAAAAAAAAAAAAAAAAAAAAAACCAACCCTGGTCCCCCATTATCCAAATGTTATATATCACACTCACATATCAGCAACCACTTTATTATATGTTCTCAAGGGACAAGACTATCAAAATAAAAAATATATATACTTTAAAGTAGTCCATGTGTATCTTATAGCAGTACAGATTTCCTATCCTCTAACAATAACTCAACATGCAGTTGTCAGTTATTTGTCTAAATAACTGACAACTCAAATCAATACTCCTCAAGTAAACATGACAAAACTGTATCCAAAGTGTCAATTTTTTTTGTGAGAACCATTGTTATCTAGCACAGCCAAGATCCTCCTGGCCATGGAATTCACCAGAGCTTCACATGTTGTTGCTGGGATCCTCTTCCACTCCTCCCTAATGATATCACTGAGCTGCCTGATGTTAGACACATGGCACTTCGCCACCCCACAGCAGTTCAATAAGGTTCCAGTCTGGAGACTTACTTCATCGCCTTCAGCTTCCAGCAAGGCAGTTGTCATCTTGGTGGTGGGTTTGAGGTTATCATGTTGGAAAACTGCCATTTGGTTAATTTTTTTTTTTTTAAGGAAGGGTGTCATATTCTGCTTCGGAATGTAACAGTACATGCTGGAATCCATGTTTTCCCTCAATGAACCATAGCCCCTCAGTACCAGCGGCATTCATGCAGCCCCAGACTATGATGCTACCACCACCATGCTTAACCGTACAGAAAAGACAATTTTCCTGTACCCTTCACCAGGGCGCCGCCGCACATGCTAGACATGATCTGACCCAAACAAGTTTATCAGACCACAGTATTTCATGCTCTTGGACAGGTCGTCTTCAGCAAACTGTTTGCGGGCTTTCTAATGAGCCAGCTTCAGAAGAGGCTTACTTCTGGGATGACGACCAACTTGAACCCACTTGTTGCAATGTGGGGTGTATGGTCTGGGTTAGGGTTACCCTATGGTATTTCTCAAATCCTCCGAGATTCTTTGTGCCCTGAGGTGCCTTGTTGATCATCTAGTGGTCAGTATGAGTGAATTGTACTCAAAGCACCAAATTGTAAATGCCCTAATAAAAGATACACAAATTTGTATGGTACTATTAAGCTGACAAACATATGAACATGATGAATAGGACATGTGCCTTTGCATGGTTAAATGATATACAGCTGTTATCACTTAGGGTGCACTCACTTGCAGCACTCACTTGTTGGCAGCTATTTTGACAATAATGACTGTAGTCTGTAGGCTTTGACACCCATTAAAAGATGTATTTGTTTCTTCAGTACTTGGACTGCTCTGAGATTGTGGAACAGTTTACTTTTTGGTATGAAACTTTCAAATTAGAAACTAAAGTTTCTGTTAATAACACATTTCTACTCTTTGGCTATTAATTAATTAACTTAACTTACATGGTTTGGGCACAAAGCAGGGTAAACATCCTGGGAAAATTTGAGAACATCAGTTAACATAATCTGAATGTCTTTGGAATGTGGGCGGAACATAGGGAGAACATGCAAACACCACACACACAGGCCCGAGGCAGGAATTAAACCCTTTATTTTATGCGGTTTGGTTTCTTTATCATTTGTCTACATTGTGTGTTTAGCTTAAATTTTACTCCTGATCCTTCTTATAGTTCTAATGACTTTGGTTGATTGAAGACTCAACTGTTCATATATACTCAGCAAAAAAAGAAACGTCCTCTGACTTTCAACTGTTTTTACTTTCAGTAAATTTAATGTGTAAATATTTGTATGAACACTAAAAGAGTCAACACCATAAGACATAAACTAAAAATGTTTCACAATGTGT